>APFE030257819.1:0-11346 GCA_000404065.3 Pinus taeda
TTATTATGAGAATGCAACAAAGACACATAAATATAAACAAGGGAGGTACTGGGCGCTTGAGATGGGCCCAACCCCAAGAACTACAACCTCCCAAGAGAGATTTAGAGCTGGTGCAAAGCTGGATCCATCTTTATTAACCAAGAATGAAAAATTACATCAAACTGTCCACAAGGAGAGCTTGAGAAAGAGCTGAAAGCAAAACTAATCCATGGCCTACAAATCGAATTACAAACTAGCTAACTAATGGCTAAAACAAAATAACTAACTAACCAAAAATGACTAACAAACAGCTAACAAAAAGCTGCCTACTAGCTACCTACCAGCTAACCAAAATGAGGCCATAAGCTCTCTTATTTATACAAATTTGAGGACCCAACAGTCCTCCTAAAAGTTAGGGACTCGGCTGCCCAAGACTTGCAGTTAACAACAGTCCAACTTGACTTGCTTGGCTGCCCTTGACTTGTAGTTAATAGCAGTCCAACTTGACTTGCTTGGCTGCCCTTGTGCTCATTGATTCGGTGGCCTTTGAACTCCGAGCTGATGGTGGAGAATTCGAGGTAAGGACCCATAAATGAGGGGGACACCTTCCTACAAATCGTCGAGCTTGTTCTCCCACGAATCTGGCTGCCAAGTGCTCATTAAGACCTTCAATTCTGTCTCCAAGTTGACCAACAAGGCTACACAAAGCACCCATTAGACTTGTTGGCATAATGACTAGCCAAATTCACCCTATTAACATAAAAATAATCAAAAACATGCAATAAACAAATGAGAATGGTGGACTAAGCCAAATTAGGAAGTTGAATGAGCCCAAATAATTGTACATTTTTGGGGCTCATCAGGACCTCAATTTGTTTTAGTTAGTTACCAAGAGTTAGGAAGGATTCATACTTATTTTGTAAAACTCTATTTTATTTATGAGCTGCAAAAACTTGTGACAGTTTGCTTTATAATCCATGATTTTTATAATAAGAATGAAATCTATTTAAACCAATTTTAAGCTAAGTTCGAGGGCTGAAGCTCTTGGTTTAAGGCTCGACCTAGGCAGCCACAACTCCTCTTTACTGTACATGTATGCTAGCATAGAGTTCTGTTATGTTTATTTGCTTTTTTCTTTTCATTTTCTTAAATGGCCTTATGGTTTTCACTGTTTATTTGCTTAAGTAGTTTCACTTTCATTACAACAATATAGCGTACATCATGCATGGTTTTCCTGTTCATCTACTTCAGTTGCTACATTTGTTATAGTTTACTTTCATTTATGCCTTTAGTTCACATGTTAGTTACAGGAAAAATATCACTATTAGTTTGTGCACAGGTGTCTCGGTCTCATCTCCTCCCTCTAGGACCATGACTTGAGGAAGGGACCCTTTAATAGTCCCAAAAACACAGGTCTCTGGTTCTTGCATGGTGTTATCACAAAACCTAACCCTGACAAGCTGCTGATCAAGTAGACCTTGAGTAACTATTTCAAACCAACTTTTGGTTGAGGCTTAGTGTTATAGATCTGACCCAAAAATATATGATAATAGAAATAACCCAATAAATAACAAGATCTGAATATAGAATGGAAATGTTTCTTTATTGGTCAAAACCCTTAAGGTAGGGCAACACCATACATTCACTCCTTAAGGAAGGAGAACACTCCACAAGCCATATGCCTGTTCATACAATAATCCTTCACATTTCTCAATGTGGAGTCTCTAGCCTCTATATAGGCCTCATTCATACAATACCATGGGTCGTTACCATGGTTCCCTCAATACCATCTATCTAATACCATGGGCTCATTACATTATTACTAACTACTTGTGGTCCCTTACATGATATGGGTTAACCACCTTATTTATTACTATGACACATCCCATTATTACATTATTCCCTTGCGTACCTCCCTTTGTACCCCATATTATGCCCCATAGGTATATAACATTCCACCCCTCTTAATATGTTTCGTCCTCGAAACATGGGAAGAACATAAATAATAAGATCTACTCAAAAGAGTAGTCCATTGGTACCATGCACGTGCATCTAACCATCCAAGAGAAAGGTGAACCCTCGATCTCGTCGGTGCCTCACTTGCTTGAGATGGAAGTTGACCGTGGCAGCTCTTCTGTGTTGATGTGTAGTAGGTGGATCTTCGATCCGCTGTATCTGTCATGTGGGGGTTGTTGTCCTTGTGGCTAATTTGTTGCCATCTTGTTGGTTGTTGTCTTGTGGGGTGATGTGGGTGATGATATGTTGAAGTTTTAACCCATGGTGTCTTTTTCTTTAATTCACCCTTTACTAGAGCCTGACTGTTATCTGGTGCATGTTGGGGTGCTTGCTGTGGTGTCTTATCTTCCAATATTACTTCAACCACTGAGCCCTCATCTGATGTATCAATACTTGTAACCTTTTTTGCTTCAGCCTCTGTTTGTGTTTGATTATTGATCATCACTGGCTCATCATCTAATATGTTTGTCCTTGGAACATCTTCTGCTTCAGCCTCCATGTACTTTACCTATTTATTGACGGAAATATCTTGTAATGTAATTTTCTTCTTTTTATACGAGAGCTTCAGGAATTTCTTCTACCAATTAATATTGATAGTACCCACAGATTCCATCCAAGGATATCCCAAAACAACATCCATATTATCCATCTCTAAAGTATAAAAATCACCATGCAACACATACTTATGCATAGAAATCTTGAAATCCTTATACACTTGAACATCCTCATCATCCACCTGTGTGTTTTCAATGTGTTTTGTTGAACTTGCAATTTTTTTGCCAAATTAACATTGATAGAATTATGCTTGCCACTAGGATTTATAGAAACAATGATCTTCTCATTTTGAATCAATCCATGAACCTGTAATAAGGAGATACCAACAAAAAATAACCCTTTAGGTTTCTTGGTTTCCTTCTTTCGTGTAAAAATAAAATCTTTGCTAGGTTTTCTAGTTTCCTCCTTTCTAGAATGAGACCATTCGTCCAACAGTAGTTCTTCTATTTCATCAGCACTACATAACTTCAGAAACTCACTGTCAAGTGATTGCCACCATATATAGGCCTCATTTTTCAAATAATACCCTATTTTGTCCTTTCCAACACCCTGGAGAGTCCAACTTATGATATGCTATAAATTTTTCAATAGAATACCAATCATATTTTCCTTTAAAAAACTTACTGTTATAAGCCATGAAGAGGGTTTTTTTAAAACAAATCGCTTACTTGGCGAATATTTGAAATGGCCACAATTCTATCAATATTGCTCAGAATCTCTATTATGACCTGTTTTCAGAAATGGAACAACCATTCTGCATCTGCCCATGTGATAGAAATCTTGATCTAGGCACTAGAATTTCAGATCCGTGTTGCAACTCTCCCGTTGTCACCAAAATTTTTGAAAAAAGAGCTGATTTAAAATCAACGATATCTCCCTCATCCAGACTCCGATTCGACTGGTTTTTTCTGTTTTGAAATTGTGTAATTTTTCACTAGCAATCCAAATCTACAATTAGATTTTGTAGATTTTGCACCAAAACATCTAGATCTGCGCCGCAAACTCACTGTCCTCACAAAATGTCTCCAACACCACTGATTTTTTGATCAGCGATATCTCCTTTATCCGGACTCCAATTCGGGCGATTGTTTTTTTGAAATCAGGTATTTTTTCACAAAGAATCCAGTTCTACAATTAGATTTTTCATGTTTTTCCCTAAAGTGTACAGATCTAATCTGCAAACTCGCCATCCCAAAAATTTCCTGCAAAAAATTAAAAAACTTCTCCACTTTTGCCCAAGAAAGTGCTATGACACCACTTGTTATAGATCTGACCCAAAAATATATGATAATAAAAATAACCCAATAAATAACAAGATCTAAATATAGAATAGAAATGATTCACTTTATTGATCAAAACCCTTAAGGTAGGGCAACACCATACATTCACTCCTTAAGGAAGGAGAACACTCCATAAGCCATATGCATGTTCATACAATAATCCTTCACATCTCTCAATGTGGAGTCTCTAGCCTCTATATAGGCATCATACATATAATACCATGGGTCATTACCATGGTCCCCTCAATACCATCTATCTAATACCATGGGCCCAGTACATTATTACTAACTACGTGTGGTCCCTTACATGATACGGGTTAACCACCTTATTTATTACTATGACCCATCCGCTCTGATACCACTTGTTATATAACTAACCCAAAAATATATGATAATATAAATAACCCAATAAATAACAAGATATGAATATAGAATAGGAATTCTTCTTTATTGATCAAAACCCTTAAGGTAGGGCAACACCATACATTCAATTCTTAAGGAAGGAGAACAGTCCACAAGCCATATGCTTGTTCATACAATAATCCTTCACATCTGTCAATGTGGAGTCTCTAGCCTCTATATAGGCATCATACATACAATGCTATGGGTCATTACCATAGTTCCCTAAATACCATCTATCTAATACTGTGGGACCATTACATTATCACTAACTGCTTGTGGTCCCTTACATGATACGGGTTAATCAACTTATTTATTATTATGAACCATCCCATTATTACATTATTCCCTTGGGTACCTCCCTTTGTACCCCATATTATCCCCCTTAGGTATATAACACTTAGCCTTCTCAACCTGAGAGGGCTCTCTCACTAGATTAAATATTTTGATAATGAATTAGATGGCTAAATCTATGATACAAATGAAGAAGTGTAAATGGTTGAAACGCAATTAGAAAATATTCATTGGGCTTATGGAATCAAAAACGTCTCAGTATGACAATAATGTTAGCTTTACATGGAAGTCAGGGCATCTAGAATTCAACACATGGAGAGTACATCAGAAGCGTAAAGGGAAACACAATTTACGAGTGTATGAAGGAAGTTAGAGCACATTCAGGGATTTCTAAGTAATCATACATTTATACCACTGTAGATAATGAAGAGAGGACAACCACTAGACATTTTGAACATTGCATTCCTTCTGATTCCTAAGAAGCAAAGCCAAATATTGTATTACTTAAAACATAGTCTTACACAAAAGCACAATATGAGAGTTCTTTACAAAAAATTCCAACCCTGATACATTAGATTTCCTCCCATATATAGAGTTCATTACATGACTTAGATTCCTTCCTCCAGCATGAGGGGAATTCTAATTGCTCCTAATTTGACACCTATTGACACTTAAAACCAAATATTTAATATAATTGACTATTAATTGGCAATTCTAGAGACCTAAAACATTTACAAGTGTAACTCCTCATTATGTTGGTAGTAGCATTGATTGTAGTACAAACTCGTTCTCTAACAAGTGGCCTTCTTCAGTTTGGCTGTGGTAGTGACTTCAAAGTCCCTGCTGACCCTTGATGCCTTATCTATTGACTATTCTTGGATTTTAGGAAGCTGTTCCTATTTTTTGCTTTTGGTCTCCAAAAGGATCTTCGGATTTTATTATCCCTGATGTTCCTCTTAATTACATGAAATGCATTGGATTAGCTGATTTTCCATACGCTGTAAACCTTGCACCCATACATGTTGTAAGACAAAAGAAACTTCTTTAATGCTACGTGAAGCATCATGAACAGTTCTAGCTACGAAATAATGACCATTTTCATAACATAAATCTTGGAGTACATGAATGTCTTTCTTGTCCTTGTTCTTCCCTTGCTTGATGTTTATACCCTGTAAGTAATCCTTTTTAGATACCCATATTCAAGAAGATTTCCTTTTTCTTCTCAAAATTGGCCCACAAAACCATTATATGCAACTATAGTAGTTTCGTAGCGTGCTACGAAAATGTTGTGCATTAGGGATCACCTACAGCAGTTTCGTAGCACACTATGAAACTGTTGTGTGATTTCAAAAACACAGCTTTATGCCAAAATTTAACTTCTTTGAGTTTTATTTCCTTTGAAATGGCTCTCGCATATGTCATGAAGTTGTTCAAAACTGAATAAACTGATACCATTCTTCAAAAGGTGGTCTACATCAAAATTTAGGATTTATCCTTACTTTCTATGTAGTTTTTCTTAGCTAAGGATTTCCTTCAGGCTGTTTCAGCTGTATCTTCAGATCTTCAATTTTCCTCTTTATAATTCGAATTCCAGCTCTTGACTTTGCATTGACCTTTTTGATGTATCTTGCTTCTTTTATGGCAGGGATTGTCAAAGTGAAATATTGAGCATTACAGCTAACCACTTCGGGTATTGAAATTGTTTTATATTCCCACAGATCCTCCATTTTATTAAAATAAGCTTCCTTGATTGCATGTTCCTTGAGGTTTTTCTTAGTTTGGAAATTTCAAGATTTTCCAGCTTCAGTTTCCTTTCCAACTCTTCAAAACTACATTCCTCTTGTTGAGAGATAACTGGTTTACCTCTGTTGTTTTTGTGTAGTTGTGATGATGATTCTGGTGGAACCACAGGTCCTTCATGTAATTTTTCTACCTCCCCTATCTCACTTGCTTCTAGCTGTTCCTCTTGTATCTCCTTTGAACGCTTCGTCACAGGTCTTCTTGGCTTAAAAACAAATTCAAAAGCCTGATCATGAAATTTGAGCTTTTTAGAGGTTTTGGATTTTTTGGTTTTTCCTTTACTTGCTTCCATTAAGTCTGCTCATACCAGAGGAGATTCTTCAATGTCAATAGCTTGCAGCAAATCATTCAAACTTCCTTTTGAAGCTGGAATCCCCTCAGTAATCACTGCCTTACCTTTTTCTCTAGCTAGCTGGATCCTAGTTACTCTTCTTTGGACCGTTTCACCTGTGGATTGTTGTTGTACACCTTCTTTGATCTAAACTTTCCTTTTTGTGACTATTGGGGTGTGTCTTGAATTACTAGTGGTCTTGTGGGCTCCTTCACCTGCTTTCTAGCTTTCAATTTCATGAATCTTCTTGATCTTGTTTCTTCACAGTGACTAGCTGTTGGTGAAGAAATCCTTGTAGTCTGAGGGCTGAGACTAGTTTCATTCTTGAAGCTAGACATAAACAAGAAAATGGACCACTCCTTATCTATTTTCTGGAGCTCATGAAAAACAATCAATTTGACTAAACCATGATGAAACAATGAGGTCTCATAGGCTTCCTTCTTCAACTGAACCTTGTCACACATTTTTCCTAGGCTACGAAATAGATAGAAAGGCAAATCTAGAGATATCTTTCCAGTGAAATGAAGCAAAATTTTAAAGTGATAGGAATACACCTTATGACACTTCCCCTCATAGGTAAAGTATCTTTGTATGCAGGTAAGCAAAGTATCATATGAATCTTTGAAAAAGCTCCTGAGAATTGACTTATTTAAGTCTGAATCAATGAACTCTAGCTTTAAGAATTCCTTTCAAGGATTCATATCAAACTTGAAGTTTTTGAACCACCTCTGCTGTCCCCTTGGAATTTCAGTGACTGCAGATATGACATCTAGAGAGATTGGTAATTCAAGCACTCCAACCTTCAAATTCAATCCTGTAAAATTGAGAGAAAATTATTTGGTGACTTGCATGTGGCCTCCTTGATGTTTTTCACAAAATCTCCAATAGCCAACCTGTTTGAAAGCCTGTTCAACTTCACTATTCTTTAGGAGAACATCTAAACCTTCAGGCTCATTCCTTAGACATCTGCCTGACCTATGATCCTTCTTTTCTGTATACATCTCCATAGATTTCCTGCAAAATGAAAATTGAAGGAGCTTGCACCATCTTAATCTCGATCTTTGCCTCGCTTGAAATGGCAAAGGAAGCTGCCTCGCTTGAACTTCAGAAAATTATGATTAAATTCATGTCAATTTGCTTCTCATGCATGAACCCAAACATAATCATATATGAACACACTTGTACCCTTTTCTGAAATTTGAAACTTGAGCGTACCAAGACACCTAACAAACCTAATGATGAGAATGGGTCGTTGCATGTGATAGGCATGGTGTATGGACTGATAGTTGATGACATAAGACTAATGGATTCTGATAGATTGGAAAGTTGGGTGAGATTTGACATGAATTTGCACGAATCCCCGATTTCATAGCACAGCCAGTGCAAATTCTGGGTTTTGCACTAAGAAACCTCCTAGACTGGTGTTTGCGCTACGAAAACTTCTAGGAAGTTCCGTAGTGCATGAAAACCTTGACACAAGTTTGACACATGGAAATTTACGTGTGATGTGGGACCAGTGATAGGAAAAAAAAAATGTTGACCTTATTTGACAATACCAACAAGACTCTCTTTTAGATCTTAGACTCTAAAACAAACCATGGAAAGACTAGACCAAGACTAACATCAATCCTTTGGAGCTAAACTAATCTTCAGAATTTAGAAATGTTTCTTAAGTGATAACACAAGGGATATGGAGTTCGCTATTTAATTTAGTTATCTATTCACCCACACTGGTTTTCGCTGTCATGTTCATTTGAAGCTGCCTCCAGCATGTTCTTCATACATCACTTTATCATCATCCGATCACCAACAAACCTTCACAATCATTGTCAGATTCACTATTTTCTCCAACTGCCACCTCGCATGGAGTCCACCACTTACTTTATGAACTTTAAGTCCCCACTGTAGATCTTCCTTGCTTGATCCGATGACTGTCACTTCACCCGATCGCTAACTAGCTTGGCCGATCTCCACCATTGATCAGCCCCGCCTGATCTAATGGCTATCGTGCAATCTCGCGCAGATTTCTGTCCAACTGTTATCTACCCGAGAGCATGCAAGAAAAGTGGTTTCTCCATGCTACGTGTCACCATTTAGGCTAATCGCATGAAATTTTAGAAAACATCTTACATCTTTGAGGAGACGTGAAATATAGCATACCACCCTCTAAACTCGCTCCACCATTTCCACACATTTCTTTTGCCCACGATCTAATCTCTGTCATCCATCTCTTGAATTCACCTACGCAATAAGATCTTAGCCATTCATCACTCCTTTTAGCCTCATCCGTCCATCTCTTGACGTCACCCGTGTGATTAGGTCATGTCCATTCATCTCATATTAACCTTGTTTGTCCATCCACTCACCTAATCCCTCACGACATGATCTTTGTCGTTCATTTGCTTTGTTCCCTTGTTCATCCACCCATTCACTTAAGCATTCATGATAATATCTCCACCATTTATCCTATTATTTAACCATGTTCACCCATCTATCTACGTAACCTCCTACAATCCAATCTCTTCCATTCATCTGCATTTCACCTGACTGATCCAATGGTTCTTATGTACTATTTCTCCCCCATGTCCTCCTTTCACTGATTTTGACCTTTGATTGATTTTTTCACTTGAAACCCGATTTAGCCTAAGTTTCTTTGTTACACCTTAGTCTACTTTTGATGCTCTTTGATTCTACAACTTACATAATTAACATTAGGTTAGTGTTAATTTAGAAATTCTACTTAGCATAACTATTTGATTGGTTAGTTATGTTATGGTGTTAGTTTATCATTTCATATTGTTTGTGTCATTACTGCAGTAGAGCAACTCTCTCTTAGAATAGGTTTTCTCTCCTTCCATAAAAGAATTGAGCTTCTTCTTACCCTATAGAATTTTGGCTTGGAACCTGTGGGGTCTCTTGCCAGATAAACAGTGACAACAGGAAAGACTTTTACTTCTACTTGTGCATATAGCACTGTCACCTCCAAGTTTGTATGAACCCCAGGTTGATAAGTAAAGATGGTAGCACTGGGAGTTGCATTATTATTGTTGCAATACCTACGCTCATCACTCACCTAGTTACTTCACTAGGTGAGACAAAGAGGGCATTGAACGCAGAGTTCAAGAAGCCCAAATCGCAGTGACAATGCATTACAAAATAAAATAAATTAAGAAATCAATCAATGAGACTATCTCAGATGTATATTAGAGGTTAAAATTCTTACTGGGACAAGTCAACTTCCAGATTTCTGATGAACACCACAAAGAGTGGTATATTGCTACATTATTGCCAAATCTGAGATTACCACTATCATTAAAAAAGATTTCGATGCAGGTGAAAGCATTAGAAATCATGATGAAGTTGGAAGCTTCACCAGTAAAGGATACTCACATAGGGTTTTAGTAGATACAGTTCCAATTAGCAAGGTTACATATGGAGCTGCAAGATGTGAAGAAAGGAAAGGAAGTTCGGTCTGAGATGTGCAAAAAATTTTGTTGTACGAAGTGTAATGTGGAGTGTCGTTGTAAGGACTAGTGTTTTGTTTATCATGATTATGTGGTTTTCAGAGGTCCCAATACTTTAAAGCCAGAGCCTAGTGTCGGACCAAGTAACAGACTGAGTGTCTGGTGTAGTATTTTCTGAGTTGTAGGAAAACACCCGACTGCTCATTGTTATTTGTTATAGAAATATGTGCATTTCAATTATTTTGTAACTTTTGTCGAATACTAAGACATCAAAAGAAGAATAGTCACAGCTATGATTTGATGATGGATTGAACTCCGAAATATAAGATGGAAGCTGAAGGCTTCCCGCAATAAGTTCACCTGCAACCTACAGAGGATTTTAAGGTCGAGGGTATAGTCATGGAGGGGAAGCTACTTGAGGACGGGGTCACATCATATGCTATAACTGTGACGAAGATGGACATTTTGCATGGGATTTTCAGAACCCCAATTACCCTTCTTATCAGTGTTGTCGGTAGTTTGACCATGTAATAGAGGATTTCCCTATTTTAATTGCTAAGATGTAGGAAAAAAAGAATCAAAAACCTACGAAGAATTTACAAATGATGAGATCCAAACTACGCGAGGAGGATCAAAGGGTTAATATAGTGACACGAAGTGGTGCACCTACAAGAGAAGATAAAGCATAGGGTAAAAAGCATGTGGCAGATTCATGGGTTAGGAAGGTAGAAGAGAAGATTATTGGGTTCAATATGTAGAGGGAGAAAGAAACCTTCATCGAAGCAAAGAAGAGTTCCATGGACCTAGGAGATTCAACATAAATGACACAGACGCAATTAGTGCCATGAAAGAATAAGTTTGAAGTCACTACCACAATGGAGAATTCTGATCCAACTATTTTGAAATCATTTTTGCACACATGTATGAAATTTCTCAGAAATAAGAAAGTAGTAGAAAGATTACAAGAGCTAATTGATAACTACATTGGTAAAGAACATCAACAGCCTAAAAAACACTTAATAAATAAGCTAAACATAAATAAGAAAAGAACTGGCCAAGAGATGTGATTAATTACGTAGATCAGTCAATTCGAAATGGATCAAGTAATTATTTGTTTGGGATTTGCTGTGAATGTATTGCCGAAGAAAAGTTGGTAGTGAATGGGAAAACCCAAGTTGCAATGGTTACCAATTCAGTTGTGCATGGCCAATCAAAAGAAGATCATCCC
>APFE030257823.1:0-33162 GCA_000404065.3 Pinus taeda
TTTTTTCATCATGTTTTTTACTCTCCTTTTAACCTTTTCCCATATTTTGGGTATATTTGGAATAGGATTTAAGGTTTAGTTCCAAGCATATTTGTGAAATTATTTTTTGGGTTTAGTTTGTGTGTGTTGTTTCACTTTAACAAAAATTAGAGTAGATCAACTTCAACAATGCATCATAGGTAATGGCTATTTAATTTTTTTGGACCATGCATCTAGGCTCATAATGAATTTTTGAATACTATGTTTGCATTCAAAGTGATAACAATTAATTATGTAGTGTTACCAATATATGAAGAATGTTTTACCAATATGTGAAGAAAATTTCAGGTAAATATTTTTTTTTTTTTTTATAATTGACTCAGTTTTGTTTGTTGCATTGTAACTTGCACAAGTCTCGTTTATAATGTTAAAATCATATTCCCAACACTCGCACATATAGATATGATTTAAATCCACATTGCAATTAAGATGCATCATAATTAAGATGAATTAATGGTTAAAATGTAATGGCAGTGTGCATATATATATATATATATAGAATCGCAAAACCATATTGATCATTGTCATTCACAACTTGGGTGATATGACTATGTTGATTAACTAACACCTTATCTTAAATTTTAAATTTTTTATTAAGAAATTTTAAAATTTTAGTATAGAATTGAAAATTGGGATAACACTTAATAATATAAAATAAAAGTGAGAAAATTATTTTTTAGGTTATAATGTAAATAAAATTTATATAGTTTATTCTTAATATGCTTATAGGTTATTAATGTTTAAAAAGTTTATAGATCTTAATAGGACATTAAATAAAAATAATATTTTACATATTAATTAACTTTTACATACAAGTGATTAATGCAATGATGTATTTAAAAATTAAATAATTGCAAATTGAAGAAATATAAAGTACGTCATTCAGGACTTTATATATATATATATCTTATATATATATATATATATATATATATATATATATATATATATAATAATATATTATAATATGATATATATATATATATATATAGCAGCAAGGTAGGAATTTCAAGGCCTAACTGATTATCTTCATTCATAACTTGGGTCAAATTCCATCCTTGATTTCCCGTGACTATGTTTGTTAACTTTCCATTTATGTTTCAAATTTTCATTAAAAAAAAATCAATGTTTTGATTCATTTTTTTAAATTAGTATAGAGTTGAAAATTGGAAATATATGATGATGATGATGATTAATGTAGACTAATACCAATGCAATTTATTGGACCTTAAGAAAGGAAGAGATTAGTTGACACTTTAATATTTCATTTCTACGATAAAAAAGAAGTGAGAGAAGCACTCCAAGATTATTATAGTTTCGTTGACTTAACAAGTCAAGAAGGTTGGAAGTGTGACAAATGTTTTGGAACTGAGAGAATATTTGAGTAATAGTTGGGAAATCTAAGATAAAAAAATCAAAAAAATAAATAAATAAAATCATCTTCAACACTCTTAGTATTGTAAAGGTGGTCAATTATTTCATCCCTAAGTGTTTTGGGAATAGACCAATGCTTGGTCTCAGTACAAAGCTCATGAGAATTAGTTCTTATCCTTGCAATGTTCATTTTTTCTTAGCATTGGTCAAGAAAGAGAGATAATTCCGATTAGCAAGGGTGGGGTTGATCATCTCCTTATAATACCTTAGCTTCCTTTTTCCCTATATCTCCTTATCATCTCATAATTCATCCTTAATTTTGTAGGTAATTATATTTTTAATACTATCCTTGTTCCCCAATATGATCTCCTCCTCTATCCCCAAGTTGTCGAGCCAAGACTAGTCATCCTTGTGCCAACCATGCTTGAGGCAGAGGTGGGGGTTTTGGCTCAATTTAGAGGCAATTTTGGCAAAACTTATCGCTTCCATGTTGTAAAGATTTTTCTTCTACATTAAATACCTAAACATAGTCATGCTTTCAATGGGGAAAAGACTAGCTTCGATCAAGAGAATATGATAGGAAATATTTCCTTTAATCTTGAGGTTGTAGGTTATAAATTACTTCTCAATCATCTCGATCTTCCTCCACAATTCTCTAGATATACTGCAACCCCAAACCTCACAACCATATAAAATAACAAGGGTGGAGAGAGTTTAGTTTTGGGAATATTTAAGGTTCAGTTTTGGGCATATTTCTAAAATGATTTTTTGGCTCTAGTTTATGTGAGTATTATTTCACTTTACCCAAAAGTAAAGTAGAATGACTTCAGCAATGCATCATAAGTGATTTATAAAATGTAAATTTCAAGAGTGACAATTTTTTTAACTATTAATGTAAATAACATTTATGATATTGTTTTGTTTAAATTATTAATGTTTTCAAATAGTTTTATAGATATTAGTAGAGCCATTAAAAATTAAAATATAAACTTTTTACCACATTATTTTACTTTTACTACATTATTGTACTATATGTAATGATTGTATTTTAAAATATAAAATTAAATTAAAAAATAATAAATTGAAAAGAAAGATTAGAAAGACTTAGTATGATAGGATGTTTTCATTAGACCCACAGGGGTAGGCGAGTTGGTAATCACATTGCGGTGAAGTTCGTTAGAAAGGAGGGCTCCGTACTGAAGGTCACGAGTTCAAATCCCCTGGACTAATCCGGAAGATGTGGAGAGGGGCGAGCGCAGTTTCCCAAGGGTTATAGTGGTAGCAGTCAGAATCGACCCCGTGTTACACGAGTTGCAAGGTTGCTCCAGTTGTCGATTCCTCTGTAACAAAAAAAAAAAAAAAAGATAGGTCGTTTTCATTAATTTTATAATCATAAGAGAGATAAATAAAACTGTAATAATAATATCAAAACCAAAATAACCATCATCATTCACAACTTGGGTCAAATTCCATCAATGACTATGTTTATTAACTTACACTTTATGTTTTAAATTTTCATTAAAAAATTTAAAATTTTGGTTAAACAATTTTAAAAATTTAGTATAGAGTTGAAAATTGGTGGGTGTATATACACTATTCTAGAAAATTTTGTATTCCAGTCCATGTCTATAAGTGAATTCGAGATCTAGTGTTTTAGTCTCTGTGGTTATGAGCCTCCCTTGTTAAAAGTGTTCGTGGGGTTTTGTTGAGGATCCATGAATCCTCTGAGAGAAAAATGGATATCTATGTAACCTCATGTATTTCATATTTTTAGTGATATAAGTGCATCGGCTTATATATATATATAATATATATATAATATATAATATTATATATAATAATAATATATATAATATATATATATATATATAACTCAAGAGTGGGAAAAAAAAATTAATAATGTAATCAAAATTTTATAATATTGTTGTATTAAGTTACTAATGTTTTCAAAGAGTTTTATAGATATTAATAAAGTCATTAAAATTAAAATATAAACCTTTTATCGCATTATTTTACTTTTACTACATTACACCACTATATGTAATGATTGTGTTTTTTTATTTTTTTGTAAGCTTGGTAGGTCCTTCCATTTTCATTAATAAGTAAGAAAGTTACAACCACATAAAATAGGGTAGGTGGCTTCCACTTGCCCATCGGGAAACCAAGTCTGTTGGCCACCTAACCGCATGATAGCCATCTAGTAGCAAAAAATAACAAGTCTTTCTACCCAAGCTATATAGGTTTGTATGTCATGTCCATGCCCATACTCTATTGCCTGTAAACATATATGACTTCAAACTAAAAATTAAAAGCTATCCGCATAAGTACTAATCAAAAATGAAAATCAACAAACATTCTAATCATCCTACTCGGCAAAGGCAGATTCGGCCAGAGCCAGGTCCTTGACATTGGAACCAAGCAGTTCTGTCTGTGAGAACAGACAAGGGAATTGTTTCTCAATGCAGCCGAGGCGTCCATCTTGTTTTTTCATTTGGAATTGCAGCTTCTAAAAATCTTGTTTGTGATTGGGAAAGTCTTGTATAGTTTTTTCTATGCTCACTGAAATTTTCTCCATGGCCTTTCCTAGGAGACTTTTCATCATCCAATACAAGTACAAGGTTTTCTTGAACTGTGTCACCCCCCTCAGGTATGCCCAGGGTCCAACATGAGTACACACTAATCCTCCATCTCTATCTCTATCGCGCTGGCCTGGTGATTGAGGTTGGCTTCCCATTCCTTAATCAGTGTTTTGATCTCCTCACTAGTCCCCTCCCTGTACGTTTTGGCCACTTCATTAATGAGGTCGAAAAATAATTTTCTGCCTATTCTCTCGCCCAAGGAGTTGGGCTCGTCTATTGCTTAGCCACCCAAGGTTTCTTGCATCATCCCCTAGCCTTCACTTCTCTTGCCATCACTACACAGTCCTAGAGCCTGGTAATAAAATTAAAATTGATAACTCGCTAAGCAAGTGAAGAAGCAAGTCCATGAGCCCTTCACGCCCGAGAGGGCCTAACTCACTGTGCATCTACCATGGGAGAAAGAAACCAAATTGACATAAAATTAACCTTTGTCTCTCCACCACATGCAGACCTTGCAACCATCTAAAATATGCCACCCCACCCAGGCATGAAATCTCTTGCCCCCTAGGCCCATTTGCATAACAACTAGAAACAAAAATATCAAACCCTTTATGACCATCTATCGCACCATTATGAAAACTCTCTTTCCCTGAATGATGCAACACCACTACAACAACCTCACAGGTGCTTCAACATAAGCCATGCTTGCGAAGCCCCAAAAACCAGCAAGTCAGAGGCCCATTTGCATAGTAACCTGAAACAAAAGTTACTAACCCCTCATAACCAATTCTAACGCCATTATAACAATTCCCATGCCCGGGTGACACAACACCTCCTCAACGACATTGCAAATGCTAAGGTGATGCATCACTTCGACCGTGAGCTCTCAGACACTTCGACACAAGCCTTGGGTGAAAGGCCCAAAAAGCTAGCTAGCCACAGGCCCATTTGCATAACCCCCAGAAACGAGTATTTTGAGCCTGGCATTGCCAACTCTAGTATCATCATGACCATTCCTAGACCTCGATTGACACTTCCCTGCAACAGAAAACTCACAGACACTTCAACATAGGCCATGGGTTCGCAGCCTTGTAAGCCAGCCAGCCAAGTCACCCACATAATCCATAGTAAAATAAGATCTGAAGGTAAAACCAGAACTGACAACACTCCAACCCCTGACCTCTTGGTTTTAAAACGAAGCTAAATAACAACACTCATCATGGTTAATACCCCTGTCCTAGAGCCTAATTAACGCCACGTGGGAGAGGAGGATCTCATAGAAAATCGACACTAAAGTGGTTCAGGTAAGGATAAAATCCTTCCGCCAAACTACAGACGCCATAAATTTCCCCCATCCCAATTGACCCCCTCTCATCAGCCAATTTCCCCCATGCAAAACCCAAATACAAAACCAGACACTCAGATTCATTATGGAGGGTGGAAAAACAAGTTACATACCCAATTGCCCTCGCCTAGAGTTGAAGGATCCACCAGTGCTTCTAGAGATGTTGCGCTTCACTATTCACAAAGTCCCTTCACCGGAATCACTACACTGCACTCATTTGGGCATGGAAACAACCTACAACTCTCCCACTACACTTTCTACCAAACTGAAAACTTAACCAAATACCTATGCCACCTTCCACTACATTGATAACCCTATACATGCAAGGAGCCACCACACCCATCACCTCGAGCGTGTGAGGGGCAGTGGTAGTGTACCTTGGCGTACTTATCATTTTAAATGCCTTGATGGGGCCGCCCTCCGGCTCGCACCCCGATCGAGGGTTTGGTCTGATATTTGGAGGAATTGAGAGCTTTGTCTTCTATCATGCTCCAGGATCTCCTCCAAGGGTAGTAATCTCTCATCCCTGAGTTGAATCGGCCAAACTTGCTCAAGAGGGTCATTTGGATGGGCACACCCCTAGTTGGCTAGGAAGTTCATCACTCTATTGCCCATCCTCCTTACGTGAATGGTAATTATATAGTCAAAGTTGTGAATAAGGTCTCCTATCTCTTGGACTAATCTGGTGGTTCTCTAGCTATGACTCAGCTTATCCCATTGGTTCCCTGACTCAATTATTTCACCATGTTGACTACTAACCTGGAGTCACCTTCAGCTACAATACTTATATAACCCATTTTGATAGATTTTTGGAGGCATTGTATCACAACAAAAAATTTGGCTTCATTGTTACTAGCATAACCACAATGATATGCATAAATAAGGTTCGTTTGGGTCTCGGGGTCTTGGAAGAGGCCTCCCAGTCTTACCAGGTCGGTGTTACCCTTCAATGCTCCATCAAAACTTAGCTTGACAAATCCCTCTGAGGGGGAATTCAAGTAATTGAGTGAGTCCACTCCCCACGAGATGAACTTCCAAGAGGATGGGGCGATTATTTCCGACAATAGGTTTAGCCGATGCATAATTCTAGTCTCTTGGGGGGGCACTTGCAAGTCCTTGGGGTTCCATTTTTCCACCAATATAGTTTCTTGGATGTTTTCAATGATCCCTTCCCAAACAACCTCTTGGGGAAGAAGGTGGTTCTTTGAGATTCTCGGATTCCACTCTTTCCAAATGACCCATAAAGTTAACCCCAAAGCAAGCCCCAGGCTTTGTTGAGGACGGAACTAGAAAAATGCATGTCCACCAAAGGAGGATGGTTTCTCGAATGTAGAAATTCCCATTGTAGATCAATATATTATGCAATATACTAAAGAAAAATACAAGATCTACTTCTACAACAAACTTTGCGGAAGCTTAATCGAATATGAGCAAGATCAATGAGAACACATATAACTGAGAATGATAAATTAGTCACACATAACACAGAAGAAATAACCCGAGGAAAGCCTCAGCCTAAAACCCCAACCTTTGTATTATCATACAAGTGGAAATATGTTCAAGTTACAAAAAGAATCAGCTCTCAAGCTATCCTGATCTCTCTGCAATCAAACAAACAGTACATCTCACAGACTGAATAGAAATAGTATATGTCCTCTTCAATCCCTCCAAGCCTCCTATTTCCTTGCACAATTTTTCGTGGGGTCCAGTGACGCCACATGTGTGAATTTGCCTCATCACACTCACAAAACATAAAGAAGTAACTATGCAATCCTCAAGGAAAGAATTCCTTCTGCATGCAAGAGATATTCACAATGGAATATTCTAGCAACTGATAGTACACTGCCCATCCATCTAATCTCAACTCGGTCTCTGTCTGAACTGAAATGCATGAGTTATTTACGAGAGAATATTCAATTATCTAAAGTGCAGTGGTTACATGCATGCATGCATTAACTAACTAGCCTCATAATTAATTCAACAAACTGTTTGAATTAATCTAACTGGACTTGACTCAGTTAACTGAACCAACTAATTACAACTCAATATTACAACTCATCCTTATCTCTTTAACTAATGGATAAATTCCTCAATTAATGGAGAAACTGTTGCATGTCCCCACATAGACTTCATTTTTTATTTTCTACAACTAATTAACTCATAGTGAATTAATTAATTATTTTACAAACAACTACTAAGATCAAATTCAAATTTTTACTTCTCTATTTTAGTTCAAGGACTAACTAAAATAGGAAGGTACCCCAAAATTCTATTTATAGCAGTACTAAATTTAGCACTTCTATATTTAGCATTTCTTGTTGCTATTTTCAACATCGAATGCTTTGGTTATCCTGATCCATTCTTTTGAAGAGATCCTCCATCTTTCACAACTTTTGTTCAGCAAAGGGGCAGGAGTTTAACATGTGTTCTAGGTCTTCATTATGTTGTTTACATAGCATGAAAAATGATGGACCATAGATACCACGTCGTTGAAGTTGATCCCAGGTTAGAATGTGGCCCTTGCACACTAGCCAGAAGAAGTAGGTCACCTTCAATCACCAACCTCCTTTCCAAATCTTCTTCCATATGGGATTTTGATAGCTCGATTTGTGACCTGTCCTTAGATCATAGGCCTCCTTGATAGTAAAAGTTCCTTTTTTGGTATAACCCCATCTGAGGATGTTTGGTCCATTTAGGATAGAAAGATTTATAGATTCTAATTCCCTGTCTAGCTGTCTCCATTTTTCTGACTCAGGGGCCTAGACCAATCCGAGCGCTCCTTCCATTTCCTCCATCCTTCACTAGACTGTTATTCTTTCCAATATTGATCTACCATGTGAAATTTCCTACCATTTGTGTACAAAAAGAGGGCACTTAAGTCCTGTATTCCAAGAATTTTCCCCTGTTGTTGCCAAGAGTCTTGCTAGAACAAGGTTGTTTTCCCATTTATAATTTCCTAGAAGACATGTTGTTGTATAATGTCTTTGTTTTGGACTGCCATGTTCCAAATAGCTGATCCTTTGGGGGGGTCACAATATCTAAGAATATCTTATGTTCAAGTTGTCATGTTGTATTTTCAAGTCCATATTTGTTTCCAAAGATCAGGGTCGCCTCCTATTCAATGCCACCATAGTTTAGCTCCCATTACTTGATTCAGGATATAGGGGTCCCGAAGGCCCATACCTCCTTCCATATTATGCTTGGTTAAGTTAGGCCATGATACAAAATCCCATTTCTTTACTTGCAGAGCTCCTCCCCATAAAAACTCCTTAAAAGTTTCCACCATATTTGAGCAAGATGTTTTTGGCATTGCCATCCCTGAGAGCTAATAGATCAAAATAGATTAGAGAACTACTTTAAGAAGCACCATATGGCCTACCAAGTTTTAAAATATGAAGGTCCGACTACTAAATTTCCCACTGATTTTTTGGAGCAAAGATTTCCAACAAGAGGTTTTCAAGGAGTTCACCCACAGGGACATTCCCAAATATTTGGATGGTAGAGAGCCAATGCCAAACCCAAGAACCCAAGCAAGGTATGACTAGATGGTCTTTAGGGTATCGAAGATGAAAATGTAAGATTTGTCATTGTTTATCATGGTCCCAGAAGCCTCCATAAAGGATAAGAGATCCTCTTTTATGTGGAAAGATTATCTCAGTGATACATGATAGAAGAGCATGATATCATCCACAAACTATTGATGGGTGATAGGGAGGTCATTGCCCCATAGCTGTAGGCCCCTAAGCTAAGAGTTTTTGGCTTAATTTTTCAGATATCGGCCCAAACCTTCTGCAACAATGATAAAAATGAATGGGGATATGGGGTCACACTAGAAGAGGCCACGTGAGGGGTTAAAGGTGTGGGAAGGAGAGCCATTAAGAATAATGGAGAACACATGGGAGGAAACCATAGCAGAGATCCAATTGATCCATTTCTGATCAAACCCGAAGGACTTGAGAACATTGTTGAGGTAATCCCAACTTAATTGGTCATAAGATTTAGAGAGGTCCAACTTTATCAGCATGCCCGAAAGTTTGTGATGCTTTATCGAGTGCACAATCTCTTGAGAGGTGACAAATCCATCTATGATTTGCCGCCATTCCATAAAGCCAGTTTGTTCCGGAGATATAAGGTTAGGGAGAAGAGGCTTGAGACATTTGAAAATCATTGTGGCTATGATCTTGTAGATGACATTACAGAGAACAATGGGTCTAAATCCTTGAGTATCTTCAGAGTTAGAAGATTTAGGAATTAAATCAATAAAGGTAGAATTTAGGATAGGACATACCTTTTGGTTACGACATGATTCTTCCACCATCTCCAGGATATCGTGCCCTAGAAAGCTCCAAGCGACCTATAAAAATTCTATCGTAAATCCATCTGGTCCTAGGCCATTATTTTTCACCATTCCTTTGACTACCTCCTCAATTTCTTCCAACATTAATGCTGTCATGAGGGCTAGGTTCTGGTCCCTTGAAATAAGTTGAGGAATTTTCCTCATAATCCTTTTTATAGCCTCTAATCAGTCTTGGGACGGTTCTTATAGGAGGGATTTGAAATGATCCACAAGAAGATCCTCCATTTCCTCACATTGGACTAGTCGATTCCCTACTGCATCCTTAAAGCGTAGATCTGGTTATGATGTCGGTGTTGAATCATAAATTTATGGAAGAACCGGGTATTCCATTATCCTTCACGTAGCCATCTGACCCTTGATTTATGCTTCCATAGTATCTCTTCTTGCTTTCTTCTTTCTTCTAGATGATTGATTAATCTCCCTTCCTCTTCCACAAGATTTTCAGATCTGTCGTGTTGGATAATCTAATGTTGGAGATCTTGGATTTTATTAGATATCTGGTGTTGGTATTTCATGATATGACTGAACTCTTCCTGGTTCCATTTCTTTATCTTGTGTTTGATCTCCTTTAACTTCAGTTGAAAGGTGTGGATGTGTTTCTTCCTTTCTCTTCACTGTTGTTCCACCATCCTTCTATTTTTTTCATTAAGTTTGGGTTCCTTAACGAAAAGGATTCGAATCCAAATGAGCGATTATTGGGTCCTATTTTTAAATCCATTTCTAGGTGTATTGGCCAATGATCAGATCCCATGCAACGGAGGATCGAGGCCTTAAAGAAGATATCCCTACTAATGACTTGCTCCGACATTAGAAATTGATCCAACCGGGAGGCGATTTGATGGGCTTCTCCCCATCTGTTGTTCCAGGTATAGAATTTGTTATTTGTTTGTAGATCCACAAGGTGCAGGTCCGTTATGAGATCCCCAAATGCCTCCATGTCTTCCTTTGTTCGAAGGATCCCTCCCTTCTATTTCTTCTAATGATGTTATCATGTTGAAATATCCACCTATATCCAGATATCTTTTGGATACACTTGTCATACTTTTGTGAGGTTCTTGAGGAAAACCCCCTTTTTCTCCTGGAATGTGAGGCCCATAAACTCCTGTCAAGAGGACCTAGTGTCTAAATCCAATATGGAAAAATTTTCCTGAGAGTATCCTTGGGAAACTAACCTAGTCCTCAAATATTATTTCTACCGGGTTCCAGATGATAGTTATGCCTCTAGCACTGCACCTAGCATCTTAAGCCACTACTTCATAATGGGGTTTGCAACTCTTTAGGATTTCCTTCAGCTTTAATTCAGTAATCTAGGTTTCTTGGATCACCATGATGCTCGTCTTATCTCTCCTAAGTCTTTCCTTCAAATATCTTTGTTTTCCCCTACTATTGAGGCCTCGCACATTCCAAGATCTAATTATCATCTCAAGGGTTTATTAAGTTGGTGGAAAATCATTGATAGCGACACCAACTTTCCAGAGCTTACCAGCATTTCTCCTATCATCTGGATGGATTCACTCAAGCTTTTCCTTCCTCACTTCTTCCCTCCTTTCCCTTGAGGTCCTTGTTCCAAAACTTGTCTTGCTTGAGAGCCCAGATGCTTCAATTGGTCAGTAGTTGTCATTCCCTTCTTGGCTTTGTATTGTTGAAAAGTGTCTTTGTATAGCTGCTTCTGATCCTCTACAATAAATGGCTCATCTAAATGTCGCCATCCATTCAATAGTATTTTCATCACTTGTTCTTTTGTGTTGAGATCCTCCTTCTAGGTATCGATCTCCATGTTAGCTTGGCCCACATTTGCATGGTGGCTTCTTTCTCCTGGGGTTCCTCTTCTTCTTTTCTTTTAGTAGTATTCCCCCCCTTCTTAGGGGTTAAATGATTTTTCAAACTTGTTTTTGTATCAAGGATTCCACTCCCTCGTCTTCCTCTTGAAGGATGTCATAGTGATTGTGGTTTCGTAGGCCTTTTCCACTTGGAGGATATTTGGAATTTGACTGGTTCCTCTAGCTTCTTTTCTTTCTTTAAACTTCCTGGAAACCCTATGCATCTTGTTTTTCTTTGGTTTGGCAATTTCCATTGGATGCTTCTTGCGATTCGACCTGGTTCAGAGGGAATTCACGTAACAGGTGCCCATACTCGTGGTATCTACAACATTTAAAACGCATGTGCTTGTAGTCCAGGGGTTGTTTCCAAACCTCATTATGGTATTCTAGATCTATGAAGTCAGGTAATGGCTCCATTATATTAGTGTAGACATAGATCCAGGCGTAATAGGTGTACCTTCCCTTCCACGTGGAATTTGCGACCTTGACAAAGTTTCCGATGGAGTTACCAATCCCTTCTAAAATATATGGATCCCAAAAGTCAACCAATAGGGTAAATAATTGGACCCAGACTAGCGCTACTAAGAGTTTCTCCTGATCAGGGCTATAACATTCTTCCCAGTGTCTCATAAAGAAACCCACGTTGTTAAAAAAATATGGACCATCTTCAAAAACTCTTTCCTTATCTTCCAGATTGGTGAAAATCATTGTAAAAGCATTTAGCTCTTAGCTTCAGCTCAATATGTCCTTTTGGCTGCCATTTTTGTTGGATCCATTTGACCAAGTACCTTTTTGTCAGCTAGACCCCAATAAATTTACGTATTAGGGCATGGTCATTCATGTATTTCGTGTATGTCTCTAGTTTGTTGTTGGGTATCACAAATATCAGTTTTTTCGCAGCCCTTGGAAGACACTGACCTCACAAGTGTGCTTTCCATTGGGCTCCCAGAACTAGAGGCCCTTTGTTGGTGCCACTGTGATTGCTTGTTGTCATTTCTCCTTGACTACTTGTTTCTCCAGCTGCTACGTTTTGGTAGGGGGGGATCTCTCCCCCTCAAGTTGATGTACTCATGTTGTTGTCAGAAGGCCTGAGTGAGGTAGGTACATATGATGGATTCACCACCACCGATGGTTGTTGCAGAGATGTCAAGGTTTTTGTATTGAAACCCTAGTCAATCACATGCTCGTAATGATTGTATTTTAAAAGATAAAACAAAATTAATAAAAATTGATAAATTGAAAAGAACATTGAGATACTTAGTATTAGAGGATTTTTCTTTAATTATATAATCATGAGAGAGGTAAATAAAAATATAATAATAATAAATGATTTATAAAGGTGAAATATATAGATATTATAAAATAGCCAAAGTCAAATCTCTAGTAGTGCAAATATTTACCTAAGTTTTGTACTAAAAAAATAGGTTTGCATCTTGACAGATT
Organism: Pinus taeda; assembly: GCA_000404065.3. NCBI lineage: Eukaryota > Viridiplantae > Streptophyta > Pinopsida > Pinales > Pinaceae > Pinus > Pinus taeda. The sequence goes on from APFE030257823.1 coordinate 12,958, forward strand.
TGACCCCTCTCTCGACGCTTGATAGATCTGGAGTTAAGATGGATATAGGTTGGTTATATCCAAGATTGATAACCATAATTAAATTTATTTTCTTGCTATGGTATTGATATCATCCATGTTTCTAGCTTTGCAAAGTTTCAAAGATATATAAATAGAATCATTTTCTCCAGTCTATTTTAAAATTATAAAATATAATAATGTATTTTGAAGAATAAATATTGAATTAGTAAAATTTACTTTTAATTTTTTTTTTTTTTTTAAGAGATTATCATTGTTGTTATTATCAAATATTATGTGAATATTCATTGTGTAGAGAAGTGTGTATAGATAAGGACACATGGAATGGGGCTTAATAATATCTAGAGAAGTAGCCAACACTTGGACTTAACCTTGGACCTCATGCTTGTATTTAGTGCTTGAATATTATCTTCATCAATTCCTTGTTGATGATGGACCATAAAACTAATCTAAAATGTCAAAATAATAATAATAATAATAATAATTGTCAACTCCCACTAGCACAATTGGTTGAGGATGGGTCTCGTCGACAAGGCGAACCAAGATCAAACCTCACTGGTGGTGGTTGTGCCCTATGCTAGGGGGAGGATACATGCTAAAAAATCTAGTCAACTAAGGGTTGGTATGGTCCAAGTCAGCTACGATCCCCGAGTGACATTGACGACTTAGATGCCCCAAGGTCACAACTCCTCAAGCCACAGGTGAAGCCTAGAGGATCACACACAACTTGAAATAATAATACTAATACTAATACTAATAATAATAATAACTAATAATTATTATTATTTATTATTAATTCTATTATTATTATACTACATTAAAAAAATATACTAAACATGTTATTTAAAATATTTTCAAACATCATATTTAAGTTTGTAATAAATATACAACAAATTTATTAATTTAATTTAAATTGATATATTTTTTTTCAAAAAATACCCATCAAAATCGAAATATTAATCATGCAAATTAACCTTAGAAATATGTTTGTTAATTGAGGTTATCTTGAGCCATTAAGAAAAATGGTTATTATCTATCACACCATCAATTCCTTGCAAGTGACATGATGACGAGAAAAATTATTATAACCGCTACTTTGTTGTATAGACCCTTACTCTCACCCTCTAAGACAGAGGATAATTTCCCTTGAAAAAATAAACCTTAAAAAAATGTCACTAAAACTTTTCACACCATAAAATCATTTCCCAGTTTTCATTCGAATTCTCGCATGCAGAAAAATATTAATACACCTCCCCTTCATTAGAAACACACATTGAGAAAATGATAATTTTTAACTACCAATATAAATCTGTTTTCACCACAGATCTAGCAAGAGCTGAGAGGGATCAAATATTTTGAAGTGCAAATTGTTTTATAATGCAAAACTTATGCATTCAAAGTTAACCCTTAATAAGAGGGTCAAAATGTAAACTAATGATATTTCTTTTTTTGCTTAAGCAAGAGCAAAACCTTCGATTCATTTATTTACAAAAAGAAACAAAATATACACAAAGACCAAGGAGGTATGGCCCACCAATAAGACAGGCCAACCAAAGCCTTGTTCCCGAGCCATAATCTCAAACAACAAGCCAAGGGCCCACAAAACAAAACACAAAGTCCACCTAAGACCGTTCGATCCTTCTCAACAGATCTAGCAGCCGAGACTCATTTCGGGTAACTAACAAGCACACCCTTTAACCATCAATTCGGACCCACGAGCCCAATGAACCATATTTAATAAGTATATCAGGTTCATTTGGGGCTCTAACCTTCGAGCACTTTATTTGCCCGAAATCCACCATTTGCACACAATCCCGATGAGGCCATGCGATTAACACGGAATTTAACCTTTGATTCGGACCTGAAGCTGGATTAATCTCCTGCCTATATAATTTCAAGTCCGGTTTCCTCTTTATCCTTCTTGTTGTTCTCCACGCGAAATGCCTTGGATTACTGCGATTTCGTCGACCTGCTTCCCTTTTATCTGCATCTGTGTCCCAATGAAATAGGGTCTGTGTTCTAATCTTGATATAATTAGGGTCCATAAGTATATCTTTGTCCCACCTAATCTTGTTTGTATTCTCTGGCCTGAGCACCATTAATATATATATATTTCCCGCCCAAAGGCCCAAAGGATACTTACCCTTCTTCGCGCGCTTTGCCATAAACTAATTTTCCCTGTGGACCAAATTTATTTGTCTCCCACAGTCTTCATCATGCTTATTCTCCTTGCTCTAATAGAGCTCTCTGTCTAAGGTCACTTGTCTGAAACATTCTTCCCTCAAATGTCCTTGGGGAGTCCCTGTCCAGTCATATCTTACATTGGTTTTTGAATAGAGCACTCCTTCGTTTTCCAAGATATCCACTAATTTATTGGTTGTTCTTCGCACATGTATAAAACTAATGGTTCTCATGTTTTGTAGGTGCGGTTGAATGTGTGGATAAACTTGCAATAAACTCCAATATCTCGACACTTTGTCTGGTGCTGATCCATTGCCAATTTTCTTGACCGAATTAATTATCAATTTGAAATCAACTTCAATTATGATGTTATGTAGATTTGAGTCCTTTAGGATTTCTAGGCAATGTTCCATGGCCATGAGCTCTGCGATATTGTTGGTGGCCTTCCCCAAATGACAGTGAAAGATGGTTTTTATGAAATCTCTTTCATCTCTTATGACTCCTCCATACCCCGCCGATCCCGAGTTTCCTTTTGAGGCTCCATCTATATTGCATTTCATAAAACCCTAAGGTGGAGGTTGCCAGAATTCCTTATCAACTGTTATATTACTCATTGTCTTATTGTTGCCCTTGGGGGTAAGCCCCTGCAGTCCCAAATTTAGAAGTATTTTCTCATCCTGATCTTGAGGTTGGTTATCAGGGAGATTTTTTAAAATGGTTACTATAGTCTCTTTGAGTTGTCTTATGATCTGAGTCATGATGCTCTGTGGTGACCCAATCTTGTTCTTGAAGATTCTGTTGTTGCGCTCTTTCCATACATCCCGGATTATGAACCCTGGAGCCAAAGCCCATGCTTTGTTGATTATTTCATTTGCCGAGAAATTTTTCCTCCAATTCTTTCAAGTCCTGGTAATGCTGCCAATGTCCCTGTCTGTTTGTTTAAAGATTGAAGCCACCCAATTCCATAAGGTGGAGGTGAAAGCGCATAGGTTGAGAAGGTGATCCTTAGTTTCTTCCTGTAATTCACATAGCTGGCACCTGGATGGCCCTACTACCCCTATAAAATAATGATATTTCAAATGTTATAACAATAAGAATTAATTCTTCATTACTTTATATAATATATAACATTTTATTTTATATATTATTAAACCATATATATATGTCAATTGTTGGCATTGAAATAAGTAGTTAACATGGCATTGAGATATTTTATTTATCAATTACATTGTCCACATTGAAAATATTCTCTATATTAATATATTTTTAAATACATTTCAATATTGTTTAATTTTATATATTGAAATATTTTATTTATGATGCACATTGAATTCTTTAATTACTATTAATATTTTTAAATGTCAAATATTTTTTTTGTTAATCGAAATACTTTTATTAATTCATAAAAATTTGAATACATCTGTTCCAAAATTTATTTGGTCTCTCGGCCTCACTTCAACCAGATTTGATGGCCAAGAGAGGAGTGCAAAATCTGAAAATATTGAAATTATTTTTGCAAGAACCCCAAAGACAGACAAGACCTATTTCCCAAAATACAGATAGAACTAAAAAATAACCAGCAACACTTGGCCATTTCCAAGGACCACAAGATGACCGCGCCCCTCATGGACATGCAAACTATGTGTGCCAACCTTGCTTCAATTTTGTTCAACCTTGCATTGGACCTACACTGACTACAATGAATTGAGGCAAGACGTCCCAAGGTTTCCCCTTGAGAGAATTGCAAGTCATTTATGTAGGAAATTACTGCATTCCTGTCTTCATACCTTTGTTCCTAGAGAATGTCCAAGCTTGCATGGATACCACACAGTTGTTTTTGCAATTGATTGCAATGATGGGGGTTGCACCACGCCCACTGGCGATGGGGCACAACATTGGGTGACCTCCTCCTTTGGGGCTCCTCCCTCATCTTCTAGTTTGTCCTCCCAAGCATCCTAGTCCCTAAACTTCCCTCGATGGCCAACTCCATGCTGAGCCGTCACTTGCCTCAAATTGTGGTATGTCTTTTCCAGTATTGGGTAGCTGGCCCACTCCACCCTCTAAAGCAACCCCACAAAGGAGCCCCTCTGACTTTGGAAATACACAAAGCACGAACAAGCCTCACCCACCAAATAGGAACCCCTTCCCCCAATTATCTTGAAAAATATGTTCAAATTGACACTTCGAGCCCACAGACCGCCAAGCACCCCAACCCCAACTTCGCCAATCTCCTCTGAGTCGCATCAGAGTGACCACGACTCCAGATCAGTAGATGGCCAAGGGATTTTGATAGTGCAGGATGACTAAAGGCCACTCGAAAAAAAGGACGTCAAAAGTAGCAAACCAAGGTTTGACCATGTAAACTAAAATTAACACCTAAGCCAAACAGATTCTCTAAGGTGCAAAATTCATTGACGACATTCACTATGTCTCAGTCGTTCACACTTACATAGACCGAAACCGATAAACCCACTAACCACACTTCACCAATGTCTCTCACTTCGCATGAGCCAAAACCCTTGGGCATGCACAGGGAGAACGCCTGTGCATACTCATATGCTTCAATCTATTTGATCCACACTCTCATACCCACCATCTAGATGCAACTTAAAACAATGAACTGATGGTTTTTATACAACATTACCACCTTCTCGATGGTTCATTCCCTCCTGTGCCACTTGGGGTGGTCATCCCATATGTCATCACCACGCATCATTCAAGCCGACTAGAGTCACCTAGAGCCAGGCTCCGTACCTCTTGTTCGTCTATCTCCCACGTGCTTATCATATTGCTCACCCCCATCGGGGATTAAACGTCACATATTAAATTTATATTAAGAAATGAATTATTTACACATCTCTCTCTTATTATTATTATAACTAACGAATTAAATATTTTTACTTTCAATTATATTTTTTTTTTCACATTGAAATAATTTATTGTGGTTTTTATATATACATATATGTTTATGTTTTTTCTAAAGTTAATATTAAAATAAATTAGTTAACATAGATATTAAAATTATTTCATTACATACCTAATTGAAATATGAAAATATAAATAGTATCAACTTTATTTAATTTTCTTTTAATTCAATTTGATATAAAATAATTTTTTTCATATAGACATGGCAATATTTTATTTATAATTGAAAGTGAGAATGAAATATTTTTACCATATTTATTTTGAATTGAGTTATAATATGAACAATCAATAAAACAAGCACAATTAGAGTAAAATTAAGTTTATAACACTTCTAAATAAAACTCACTATTTTTTATTTTGATTATAACTTAACATTATTTTAAAAAACAATATATATTAACTTCACAATAACTTTAAATACAAACGAAATTACACATCACCATATTAAATAATAACTCTAAATCTCTCTACTCAATAAATATGAGATTGTGATTAATACTCATTACCTCTCTCCTTGGAACTCAATGTTCTGCACCTACCAAATTCCAATAATGGGGAATCTTGCGAATTTGGAGTTTTAATCGGTTGTTTCATGGTGACTTTTACTTTTAAAATAAGAGATTACCCTGTCAAAATCAATTTTATTGAATTTAACGATCCAACTTGCTCATATTTTACTATTTTTTAATAGGAAGCATAGAAAAACAACTTATTTGAAACGGAATTTTTCATTGTCAAATATTCAAGGCTATCTTAACCAAATCTCCTGTGTTGATTTGCCTTTTGAAAAATATATTATTAATGTCATTACCTTAGTAAGCTTCGTACCTTTATAAAAGGCATATATTTTAAAATAATTTTATTAACTAACATGCAATGGATATCATTTTCTTTGGGGTTTGCATGTTTCCCACCATATCCAAATCAATTGTATTTAAAGTGAGGTTGCAACACATATTGCACGTTCTCACTTAAAACCCTTAAATTAAGGAACTAAATGCAAAGCTAGGCTAGGAAAGGCAGTCGTTTTCAATAATTTGATTAAAGGAATTTTCCACTATGATGTTTTTAGCTAAATCAAAACAAGGGAGCCACTGTCGTGGTGGTAGTCTCTGCCGGGGTCTGCCACAATAACACAATACAAATGACTTGACCTCGTGAATCTTATAGCCGATGGGCACACTCAATTGATTTCTGAGAATTTGTCTCACATCATTTATGGAAAACGTAGAAAGGTAAGTATAATGCTTTCTTGACCGTTGTAAAGCTGTTGTATCAATATTCATAATAATAATAATTCGTCAATAACTTTTATATCAAACTAGCGAGGTCACCGAATTCGCCCGTTGATAGTTATACGTAGATATTGCAACGTTTCATCTTGAATGCAGATATAAATGCCAGACGTGTTGTAGTTGAAAAGATCTCCATTCAATATACGTTAGAGTTCAGAGCTCAGTTCAGTACGTTAGCCTGAGAAGTTGAATTTCTTATATTATAAGCAAACGATCTCTAATTTAAAATTTAAAGACAGAGTGGATCAGTTTAGTAGGAAGGTGGTATGTCACAAAAAAAGATTTCAATAATATTTTAGAATTGATTAATCTATTAATTTAGTTATCAAAAAAATATGAAAGTGGTATGTCATTTAAAAAAGATTTCAGGAATATTTTAGAATTGATTAATTTATTAATTTAATTAGCAACAAAATTTCGAAAATATTTTAGAATTAATAAATCTATTAACTTAATTACCGAAAAAAATTTCAAATTTTTTTTAGAATTATTGACCAAGACAAGCAAACCATCCAAATCTAATTACAAATAGACTGCAAATCAGTTGTCCCTCCAAATCTAATTACAAATAGATTGCAAATGAGTTGTCCATTTCATGTTTCGCTGCATAAGGTTGACATCCATATGTTGAAGTTCTGCTTTTCTATACCCTTTGGGGCCAGAGAAAAGAGATATAATACCAGCACTGAAGTGGAGTAATTCACGAAGATCTATCAACAGAGCCTCAACCCTAATAAATTCAATAGATCACTAGAGTGCCTCAGAACCTCAGCTGGTCATGTGCTCTGAGGATTGTATTATATATATATATATAAAATATTTATTATATATATATATTACAATAAATAATTTAAAATAATATTACAAAATAACTTATTATTATTTAATAATAATTAATTCTATTATGGAATAAACATGATATGAAACCTAATTATATATTAATAAAAACCTTACTATATTATAAACATTATATAAAATAATTTGGAAAACACGTTCATGCTAGTGAGCCATCGCATGAGGCGGACGTGTGCCGCGAGTTCGATGCGAAAGCAGTTTGTGCATCTGACCGAGTGAGCGGTGGTTCAATTCTCCCATAGCATTAATCCAGCGATCTAGGGTGAATCCAGTGCCCAAGTTTGATCAACAGAATGAATGAATTCCCCCATCTCTTAACAACAGCCTAAAGCAAGCCCTTAGAGCGGATTTGAAAAGATCAAGAAATTAGCAGAAATCTATTTCAGACAGATTAATGAACTGGAAGTAGCAACCCCTGACTCCTGCCTCCTGCCAGACTGGTATTGAGTCCTAGTTTCGAACATATGAAAGCCGAAATGCCAATCATTGATAAATATATAACGCCCATTATCTACTCTGAATCATCAGGGATTCAAGTCCCAAAAATATTACATCACAGCCCAAATACATGACAATAACAAACTATCACTACAAGCTCTGTTTGCCATGGCATTTCCAACTAGAACAACAGAGCAACTGTGTAAGTCTGGTATATATACATACACTGGAAAGTAACCATGACAATTTCCACAAATTATACATTTCCTAAAATGAATGTGAAAGCAGGGGAAGCGCTATGGCGTAGAAAATTATGAGGAGACCCCCGATGTGGAGTCTGATGGCATCGGGTGCAGCAGAGGACTAGTGGTCCAGCTGAACCAAATCAATAGCGAGGGGCATATTTTCTTGGTCTGGACTGCACTGTGACTAGTTAGGCAGGTGGGCATTGTACACGAGAGCCCTGAGCACAACAGAAACGGTGGGAATATATTTAGTCTTGTTCTTTTCCAGTAACCAAGTCAACCCCATTACTTCACAGTCCTTGTCGTACATTCTGCTGGTCCTGTCTGTGTAATGCCCATCCTTGCCTGGGCTGCCCTTGACCTGCAAAACAAAATGACACAAAACTCATTGCATGTATCCGCCAAACAAAGAAAATTGAATCAAACTCAATATACTCAGAATTCAATTAACAACTAAGGGATCGGATGTAGCATATAACATTAATCGCCAAGAACATCCAATCTTCTGCTGATTTATATAATTTCAATTTGTTTTTCAAATACAAAATACTATTATGTCAATACTTGGGATGAGGGGAGCCCTTGATGGGTTTTTGACCATACTTCCTCCACGAGTAATCATCTGGAGGAATATCAGCCAGCTTGCTACTAATGGTCGGCACTCTAATAGATCTTTTCACTCGTAGTTTCCTGCAAATTTTGAATATTTCATTCAAATCATGTTAAATCTTGTTGAGAACACACACAAATGATTATTACTTGATAATATCAACCCTTCCCCTTAAAGAAATTAGCCAACAGGAAACCCAATAATCTGAATTCTTTGTAAGTGACACTTGTGGTCCATGCAAATGTGTTGGCATGTCAGTATTGTGAGACAGTATTGAGTCCAGTCCAGCATGAGACAGGTGATTACATACAGCTTGCCACAAAGCTATGCACGAGACAAGTGGCATATCAACGGTACTTTGGATAACATCATATTGCCCCAATATTTGTTTCATCAAAATATGCATTTGTTAAATTTCAAACAGATTATCCTAAGTTTCATCAAAATCATGCAGTATCCCCGGCAATAAGAGGTGCAAGTTGAAAGTTTGGATAAATTTTATTTGTTTCATCAAAATATGCATTTGTTAAATTTCAAACAGATTATCCTAAGTTTCATCAAAATCATGCAGTATCCCCGGCAATAAGAGGTGCAAGTTGAAAGTTTGGATAAAAGTTTGTTTGCAAGCATATGAGCAGAAAATTTTATTTCAAACATTGGTTTAAACTTGACATATACTGAAAATTTTATTTGGTCAAAGTTAATTAATCGCTGGTCAACGATCTATCGATCGCTATTAGTCCCAGGCAGTGGCTAATAAGAGAAAATTATATTAAGAAAATTGTAAGCATATCCATACATTTATAAAATCACCATGAAGGGATTCCTATTTATATAAATCTCTTCCCCATAACATACATTGAATAGTAAAGACTTTAGTAATTTCTTTTCTCTTAACGAGTGAAAATAGAGTCAAAATTTATGTAAAAACTCCCTTTGTATTATAATTTTATTTAAGACAATACGAGACATAAAAAGGAGGGTATTTATGTATAAAACATTATAGTATTAGCTATTCAACATAAATATACAAGGTTTTTGTTGGATTTTCGTAATACTTTTATAAGGAAACAAAATGCAGCAAGAGGTGTTTAAAAGGCAGTAGTCTATAACGCGACTTTTTGAAAGCCTTTCCGGCTGATTTTTCCGGTCAAAATCCGGCAGCAATTCATTGGAATCCCAAGTTTGATAGCTAGTTTCTGCACAATCGATGGCTCCCAAGGGTTTTTCAGGGCGCTGAATCCAAATATGCAGTTAAAAAACCATTTTAACTGCTAAAAATTAAGATTTAACCTCATTTCTTCCGCCGGATTCCGTCACCGGAATCTCCAAAAAGTCGCATTATAGACAACTCCGTTTAAAAGATCATGAGAACTGTATTGAACATATACAAAGCAGAAACATAGAAAAAAAAAAAACCATCAGGGAAATAACAGTTTAATACAACAGACGCTTATGGCCTGTTATAAAAATATTATTCCGGAAGTAACTATATTCCATGTAAGACATTAAAGAATATATATAATATACATTTTCAAGAATAAAAAATTTAGAGTTTATTCTACAAATAGAGAAGAGAAATCACATCCATGTAGAAGAAGAGACTAAGAGTTCGGATCCTTAGACTAGGTAAATGAGATGGGTAAGTCAAAGCATAACCTCTTCTAACCTGAAAATATTTATAAGAATATGCCATGGTTAAATTTGTACATGTACTTGTAGAGAAAATCACAAATGGAATGATTCAACAATATCAAGAATAGCATAAGAAACACAAAGAGGAGTTTAGAAATTGGGAGAATAAAAATAGAAAGCGTAAGAGTAAAATACGTGAGGTTAAAATATAAAGGTTGAAGTGTCTCCTTTACATGTACATTAGAGATAAATGATTAGCCATTGTACTTAGAAGGTAGAAATGTTCTCTTTTTAATATAGTTAAACCATTAAAATTTATATGGTGAAACTAAGAAATTAACAACGATATACCCCAATATAGAGCTACACATGAGAATAAACTTAATCCAACAGTCCATTCTGAATAGAGAAAATGATAATTTTGATGTTAAAACCCATACACAAATAAAAAAACCTATAAATGTTTGTATTCACATACAAGAAGTGGATCTTTAGTCAGTAACGAGGGTAATTAAAATATTCTAAAAAAATAAATATGATTTTATACAGAAATTCTGAAAGAGAAGTTGCATAGTAGTTACAAGAAAAAGGGAAGCAAGGGATACAAAACCCATCAGAGTTTCTACCCTTTCAAAACCCCTCTGTATACATTTCAAAACCCCTTTATATACATTACCAACATGAACAAAAATAAATCGTGTTAGTTATTTTCCATTGTTAATCACCCAGAAATGAAACTAGAAATTGAGTTTAACATAATAAGGGTTTAGCTGAGGGATAATGACGTATGAGATGGAAACCTGCTTGTTGACAACCATTATCATCCTGTAAATAAACCTAGCAGAAAACCCCGTGATGAGAAAAAATATTATGGGTTAATTATAGGTATGCTACAGAAATCGCCTTGAAAAAACATTAACTATGTATTCCTTAAATTACATTCCAAGATGAGCATAAACACTTCAACAAATCTTTATTAATGATTAGATTGGATAGAAGGAAAAAATGTCAATTTTTTTTTCAAATTTATCATTAAATAGTGATGGGAAAATTTACCATTAAACACTCAAATATTGAAACAAATGTTGTGGAGGCAGATTTTTGTAGATAAAACCACTCTCAAAGCATCATAGGGTAACAAATGAACCAGTGTTAGGATAGACTTTTACCTCCCAGTAAAGCCCTAAAAATGATTACAACCATCAGAGCAGATATATACCATTGACGAAGTAGGTCAAAGTTATTAGACATGGAGCCCTCAAAGATTTACACATTTAGGATTAAGGATGGATAGTTCCTCTACCAGTTTGAAAGTTTCAGAATTGAGTCAACAGGTTGAAGTTTGGAGCGCCTCTGCCCCCGCCTCTCCTCCGGCGGTTTATGGTGCCTTTGCCGCTGTTTACTCTACTGCTGAAACCATTGCTACCGATGCTGCTCTCTTATACTGGTGATGGTACCCCTACTTGAGATGCCTTTGCATCTGGTGGTTATGTTATAGCCGTCTATATGGCAGAGATGTTGGGTCACTATATAGACTTGGCGCTAATTCAACAGAAAAAGGCTATGAATATCAATCTTTTACTAAAAGGACCGGGACTGTGACTTAGTCAACTGAATCCACATCGGGATCTGCACTGAACGGATCTTATTCTCGATCATGACGCACTTTCATAGAGAGGCGGGAACTGGACTTACTAATTATCTCGCTCGTGAAGAAAAATAAATCTAGGCCATTATCTCGTCATTACTATCCCTACGTGCACATCCAACTCCTTCCGAAAAAGGGTCGTAGCTACCAATCATGGATACCTTGAAGGATTACACATATACACCTATCGAATTCTCTATAAGGGTGGATAATACAATGACAAGTGTAAACCAACAAAATATCAACGCCAATGATATATTGATCTATAAAAACAAATAACACCACATTTGATAATCATAACATATTTCCATTATGATTCATTTGTTGTCCTTGATGTCAACTCACTTGTAACAAAACAAGTATATGGATGAATCCTTAGGTGAGTTCAGAGGTGATAGAATGATGGAACAAAATACTAGAATGATGGGTCAAAGGTTTACAGATCAAAATTAGAAGTTTGATACAGGGAGATTGTTGGCATTATGAATTAGGTGTTGCCCTTGATGGAAACCTACCTCATGAGTTGTCCTTGATGACAACATATTTGATGAAATGGAATCCTACTTGATGAGTTGTCTCTTGATGAAAATCTTCTTGTTAAAAGTATAAACAGAGTGTGTGGCAGTTGTGTTTACAAATGTGACAGAATGCATAGTAGTTCAAAGGAATGATAAAGTTGGAAGTTCATGAACTATACACGGGTTCTATTAAGCCAAGATGCATATGCACACAAGTTCGGTGAAGAAAAGTAGCGCATGGATTTTGTACGATGGTATTCTAAATACCAAGGGTCCTTACCATAGTATTGGCCCATAGTAATGAGTGTGACAAAGAATATTGATCCCGTCAAAGAATACCAACGACATAATTATGCTTTTGACCCGTGGTATTGAAAAAGGCTAAAACTATATAAGGTGATGAAGAAAAAAGTGTGTGGTATGTGAAAGTGATGGAATGTTATGAAGAGTTAGATCAAAAGAAAATATGCATGTTATGGGTTTTTGATTCTTTGCTTGATCTAAACTAAGTATGCACCTCAGAGTTTGATGATGGATAAGATCCAATAGATCTAAAATAATTATGCACTAATGAATACAATCATGGATCAAAAACATGAGATGTTAAATGACTTTTCATTGTATGATTTGCTCATGGATTAACTAGATCTAAGTACTCATGCATGTTTTTAGGTCAAATGGATAAATGGATATGCTACAATACATAACAAGGCATACAAATATGACTCAAATATTTCATTTTGACTTTGTTGTTAAATGATAATAACAGTGCTTCCTTAATGTATTCCTCTTTAATTGCATGATATGATTGTGCACTAGTACTTCATCACTTCATCAAATTCTTGTGGCTTGAATTTTTCTTCAATGCTTTCAAATGCATAAGTAGCGAGTTGTGTTTTATCATTGAGGTTGTGCTTTGTCATTACCTTCATTTATACCTTGTTCAGTGGATTGTTGCCACATTACCCTATAATAATGCCTATTTTTTTCAAAGCTCCACTGCATCAAAATCCCATGGACTTCTTTAGATACATCAACTGTTGTTTGAATTTCCATGTCCCCTGCATCATTCATGGATTCTTCATTCTGTTCTTCACCATGCCAAATTCTCCTTTCAAACCTACATATATATGTTCAAAATATTTCTCAAGCCATCACTCAATTAGCTTTATCTTTTCATCATAATCAAGTTTATTACAATTTCCTAGTCATGTTCTTTTGCTTCTGATATTGTAATAGAGTTCTCATCAACCACTTGATCATCAAAAACAAACAAAAATTTATAAATCAACTTAATTTCTGTGATAACCTGCAATTTATTTTCATAAACAAATATCCATTATCAAATATTATTGCAAATTTCTCTTCCTTCAATTCATCAGTTATTGTTGAGTCACCTACAACTTTTTCTGTGCAAATGTAGATTTGTTACAAAATATTGACCTTCGTATTCATGAGTTTTCTCATTGTACTTTCAAGAATGTACCAAAATATGTTTTCATTGTTTACTTCACCATATTCATGCAAAATACTATAGAAGAGGTTATCATCCAGCATTGATATAATGAGAAGCAATGTTACTACACTTCTACTATTATCTTGGGGATTTATAGAAGTTTCTTGAACAAATTCCCATAAATCTACTGAACCAAGAAGTCCCTCCATTTTAATTGTCAAAAACTTAAAAATTTTACTAGCATTAATCATTTCAACATTTCACTCATTTCTTCAAATTCTTCATTGATCTAATCTAGTTCCACATTGTAATTCTCAAATATGGGTTCTTCCACTAGAAACATTCCATATTTTTCTGTAGCTTATGCTCTTTGTGTCGACTCTTTATCCTTAGAGATTTTAGTTTTCTCTGGAAGTACTTAATTCCCTCCATTTTAATTGTCCAAAGCTTAAAATTTCTACTAGCAATAATCATTTCAACATTTCACTGGTTTCATCAAATTCTTCGTTGATCTAATCTAGTTCTACATTCTAATTCTCAAATATGGGTTCTTCCACTAGAAACATTCCATATTTTTCTGTAGCTTCTACTCTTTGTGTCGATTCTTTATCTGTAATGACCGGATAATTTACAGGAATAAATCTTCTGTTTTACCATTGTAAGTAAATATGGGACAGAGATTATTATTTTTGTTGTGAAAAATGATTTGAATATTATTAATTCAAAATGAAAATACAAATTGAGTAATTACACATAATACTTTCTATGAGGAAGTTATTCTCTTTTCTTGCCAGTTAATAAGTAGTTGCTAACAGGGAAAAACCCTAACTGTTTTCCCATTTTCCTTAGAAAAGGAAAAGGAAAAGACCCGGGTTGTTAAGTAACAAACAAGGGAAAGAAGGCAAGGAGAAGATAAAGGAAAGAGTGCTAAGTCTAGTAAGGACCAGATAGCACAGGCACAAGTTGTGTAATATTTTTGCTGAAGACAGTGGTCTGGCAAAAGAGCTTGGGGGGAGATTCAGTCGGGTGGACTGAATCTCATGGTTGGGAGGAGAACAAGCGACAAAGTAAGTTCCTCCATGCTGGAGAGGGACGAGAGATTGTGACAATAACAGCACAGGTAAGTACAGTTAATTAATACAGTTAATTGTTATAGTCTAAGATTCATTCTGGTTATAGAAACATTAATCGATTTGTAAATCAGAATATAGAATGAACAGAAAGATAATTTCAGCCTGTTAAAAGAAGATAAGTATTTAATGCTAGAACGCAGGAATGAAACCAGAAATACCGTAAAATTCATTAAAATCGCTAAACAGTAACCGAGTAGGAATGCTGAACGAACTCGGTCGTTTCTCAACAAAAACAGAGAGTCAAGAAAACTGTTTTATCGTTTGTATATCTTTACGAAATGATATGATATATATCTTACGACTACAATGTATATAACAGCAGTACAACGACACAATAATAAGCAAGAAATCGGAACAACATGCGCAGACAGTACTGTAAATTATGTGAGAATTCATATAATGACAGGGGACAGCAAAATAAGACGTGTATTGTCCGCACATATTAATCAACCAACCAAGATATCGGTGGAACGATTAACCATAATTACCTGTTCTCAAGAAAAGACAGAACATGGGTATCAACAGTAATGAGTAAAGCAACCCGTAAACCATCCAAACCCTCGTGAGGGTTAAGGCTATGCAGGATAACGATAATGAAGCACATACAAGCAAATAAAATAAATCTTATAATGATTTCAGGAAAGACGAAGGTAATACATTTCATATTAAATCAACTACCTAAGTGACAATTAATTCACATAACAGAGTTATACTTCTCTTATACACAAAAAGGGAAAATCACAGTTATTCTATCAAACGAGACCCATGGAAAATCAGGACGATCCAGGCACACCGTTAAGTCCGGCGCCGAAACCATCCAAGGGTCACATTCTAAATACCCTGTACATTAAATGATAGCAAATAACGAAATAACAATTGTACCTATTGAAGCGCACATCGATGCCATAGCAGATAATAACAACATAAATCCCAGAAAATAAATGTCGTGGATTTATAGATCTGGCCGAATGAAAAATAGCACATTCCAGAACTAAGGGAATTCGAATATCATATTATATACTAAATGTCAAAATACAACCGTCCATACATATAACAGTGACAAAATATTATGTACAAACTACATGTGTACGGCATGGCCGGCCGAGCCAGTTAAATTGGTATGGCAATAAACAAAATCCTCACGGTAGGGAACTCAGGATGTCATTCCGGAAAACAACAAAAAATACTACATTTAACATCATAGACCTCTGAGTTCCGTCCAGGTGCAGAAATACCACTGGCCACAAGGACCTTCGAAACCAGAACCCTGGCTCCAAGTTATGGGGTCGCCTCAGACAGACATAGATCACAGAAAAACATCTTCCCATCAGGAAGTAGTAAAATTACCTGACAGGAAAAGGGGAAGAGTCATTATTCATCTAACAGTAAACATACATTTAACCCTAAAGCAGGTTCCTCGGACTCACCTGTTGATTCTGCGCGCGGAGCCGAAATGAAGTTGGCGGAAAGCCCATCGAATCCCTGACAAACAGAGTCGCCAGAGTAAAGAGATTAGTGATAATCGCAGTCCATAAAACCCTGAGATAAACCCTTACTTAATAATGGTGCAAGGAAAACAAAGAAATACCTGTTAAAGTTAATGATGCAAAGGAAAAACGAATGCTACCTGTTCAAGTTCTGCAGGAGCGAGAAACCACCGGTAATCGCCGTGTCTGGGCGCAGCAATAACCAGGGTTTCACATCGAAGCCGACTACAGGAATGGAAGGCAGGCGGCCATAGCCGGATGGAAAACGACCGCGGAAAGAATGAGTCAAAAAGCATATAACATGAAACCCTAAAACCTTTGATAGCTGGCCCGTAATCTCCAACCATTCGATTAAGGATGAAGAACCTCTGCCGTGGATCTTATCAATGATCCCGAGGAGATAACGGCTGCCTGCAACATTAATGGCATTCACTGTAATCCAGAAACCGTAAGTCCAGACGAATGGAATAATCCAGAGATGACCCAGTTGTCGCCTTCTCCGCCAAGGAAAGGTTATAACTTTATTGCTAGATGTCTGGTGGCTGCGTGGGAATGATAGCAGCATTGATCCCTACGCCACAATCAATGGCAAGGGTCATACATGACCATTAGAAGATTAGACTATGTATTCGCGGAGGATTATTAACACCTTATAACCCTGGTTATAATGTCAACTACATAACAAATGATCGATCACCGTATGGGTTCGAGGAATTCAACGGTCGATAGACTATTGTATGGGGTTCAGTAATTAATGTTATTTACATGTATAGTGGTGAGTCGTAATAGTTGAAATTATTAACTTATCCCACTTCTTTCTGTGCATGAAATTAACAATTAAAAATTTTATTTTACCCTTGTTTGGGTAAGTATTATTTAGGTACATGACATGTGGTATCAAAGTCTAGTTACAGAACTGAGGCCTCTGGGTAAGGACAGATGAATTCATAGAGACTTTTTTTTTTTTTTTTAATTTATGGATCTTCTTTATCATTACCCATTCACCTTGTTTGAATGAAGTACAGGATCAGAAAGTTTCAGAAGCTACAACATGGGGAGAACAGATAACACAACTCGACGACCTATGATGGGACAGGGGGCACCTGGCCCCGAACATAATCCTGAACTGTGGGTGCAACTTGGGGAAGAGACCAGAGTTACAAATCAAGCCATCCTGGAAACAGTACAGGAACTTAAAAATGATATGGCAAGGCTATGGGAAGACAATGCCATACTTACAATGGAACAAGAAAGGATCCTGAAGAGTCTGTCTGATCAGAATCAACCACCAATTAATCCTAGCACTGAACAGCCAAGGATGTCTGAAGAACAGAACCATCATATACCCCTTGAAGGATCAGAGGAACAAGAGGAACGTTCTGATAATGTAATTGAACAGCAAACTTCGAAAAGGCAAAGGGTGGAGCTACAAGGGGAATTTCGCAAAATTAAGCCACCACATTTTGACGGGGAACAAGAAGAAGCAGATGAAGCATGGCTAATCAATATGAATAAGTATTTCCAGCTTTACGAATATGACCACAATCTTAAAGCACGATTGGCTATCTTTCAGCTACAGGGAAAGGCCACCTAATGGTGGGAAGAAGTAAAAATAGTAAAAGGAGTTACTGAACAAACTATTACTTGGGATAACTTTCAAAGATATTTTAAAGAAAGGTATTTAACTGAACTCTTCTACGATGAAAAAGCAAGAGAGTTCCATGATCTGCGTTTGGGGCAGCAGACTATGGACGAATTTATCACCCGTTTTACTTCCTGACTCCGCTATGTGCCATACATAAGGGAAGAAAAGGCAAAAGTACAAAGATTTGTGAGCAGCTTACCGCCCTACATGCGAGAGAGGATTGAATTTGATAATCCAAAATCGATGGACGAGGTAATCCGTAAAGCCAGAATATGTTATCAACAAAGCAAGCAAAAAGGGGAAGCTGCTGGTCGAAAATGGAATGAGAAAAAGGGCTTTAAGTCAATAGGATACAACAAAGGAAATCGTAACAGTGGACGTAAAGGAAATGGTAAGGGACAAAATAGCAGAACCACAACAAGAACCACATCCAAATTTAGACCTACTAATTAGTCTAAAGTCAGTGAACAACATGCACGATTGGACAGCGATGGTACAGTAAGACCCCCGGTGCAATGCTGGGGTTGCAGAGGACCCCATTACAGCAAAAACTGTCCACAACGAAAAGGGACTGAAAAATTATCTCAAATTCACGAAGCCTCAACAGTCGGTGAGATAGGACGCAGTGTACCCAGGATTAATGCGGCTTTGGAACATCGTCACGCGGAGTATCAGCCAACCATGGTCGAATTCGAAGGTAACATTTTAAACCTTACTGTCTCTGTTTTAATTGACCCTGGGGCTACACTAAGTTATGTAAGCCCAAAGGTGGTAGAACGTTGTAATTTACAGTCTGTTAAGTTTAAAAACCCATGGCTGGTACAATTAGCTACAGGAGCCAAAAGACGAGTGACAGCTAAAATTAAGGACTGTTCTTTCACTATAGCAGGACAGCCAATAACGGCTGATTTAAACGTACTTCCCCTGGGCTCCTATGATATTCTAATTGGCATGGATTGGCTGGAAAAACACTGGTCATTAGTAGATTGTAAAACTAAAGTTATCTACTTTAGAGATCAGCATGGAAGCAGGAAAGAAATGCAAGGAATCAAACGACCTGTGCAAGTTCGACCAATAACAGCAAACCAGCTCGTAAAATGTATTTGGAAAGGGTGCCAGGTCTATGCCATTCAGGTGGGTTATGCAAATTCTAAAGATAAAACAGTTGTTCTGAATAATATCCCTATGATTCAGGAATTCGCAGATGTATATCCAGAAGAAATTCCTGGGCTACCACCGAGAAGAAACATAGAATTTACCATTGAGTTGGTTCCGGGAGCATCACCAGTGTCACGGGCACCCTATAGAATGAGTGTACCCGAACTGACGGAATTAAAAATGCAGTTGCAGGAATTACTAGATAAAGATTATATACGTCCTAGCGTGTCCCCATGGGGAGCCCCAGTGTTATTTGTCAAGAAAAAGGACGGAACTCTCCGGATGTGTATAGATTATTGACAGTTAAATAAATTGACCATTAAGAATAAATATCCTCTACCTCGGATCGATGAATTATTCGATCAAGTAAAAGGTGCGACGGTGTTCTCTAAAATCGATCTGCGATCAGGCTACCACCAGATCCGAATCAAAGAATAAGATATCGCTAAAACAACTTTTAGAACAAGATATGGTCATTATGAGTTTGTGGTGTTGCCGTTCAGACTGACCAACGCCCCTGCAACTTTCATGTGTTTAATGAACAGTATTTTCCATCGTTATTTGGACAGATTTGTGCTGGTATTTAATTACGATATACTAATATACTCTCGCACAATGGAAGAACATCATGAACATCTTAGAATAGTGTTACAGACACTTCGAGAACATCAGCTATACGCAAACTTTAGTAAGTGTGATTTCTTTAAAGAAGAAATCCAATACTTGGGTCATGTAATTACTAAAGATGGGATCGCAGTAGACCCGGAAAAGATAAAGGCCATAATGGAGTGGCCTGTACCGAAAGATGTGGCAGATGTCCGATCCTTTATGGGGTTGGCCGGTTATTATAGGAGGTTTGTAGAGGGCTTTTCTAGAGTGGCATAGCCTATTACCTCATTGCAGAAAAAGGGAAAAGCATTTCATTGGACCACAAATTGTCAGAAAAGTTTTGAACGAT
>APFE030257824.1:0-27586 GCA_000404065.3 Pinus taeda
AACAAAAACCATAGTATTCCTTCTCAACAAAAAGAAGACTAAGGTTAACCAATAAGGTTTTATATCAAATTTGCTTTGATATGTGATCTATCTCCTCTCTCAGAATTATAACCTATCCAAATCTCCTATGATGCATAGATTAGGCATCTATGCCAGGTTTGCAAGCAGTTATAAAAATCTGCAATATGTTTAGTATTTATGACTTTTCTTTTTCACCCATGGATCTGCCACATATATTTGTTTTCTTCCCATCCTGTTTTTCATTGGGTATGACACAATATTTTCCAATCATTGTGTATGACACAATATTTGCCAATCTTCCATTGGCAGATATTTTTTGATGCTAAATAATCTTGGCAAGCTAAAAAGAGTCGTTATTGGTGTGTATTGTGAAAGAAAAAGAGACAATCTAACATGTTTTACCTCTTCTCCATGTTCTAGATGAACACATGGGTTTCTTTCTTTTTTCCAAAATAATGAACTCCGAATAAGATAGAAATGTAGGTGTATTTTTATTTTCTAAAATAATTAACGTATGATGAGATAGAAATAAATAAAGAATTATCAATTGGGATCACAAATTTCAAGATTTGAGTATACTCAAATGTTCATTTTTACATTCTCTTGTATGTTTGTTTTGATTAGGTCTATTGAATCAAATTGGTTTTCAATAGGTTTGTTTTGAGTATGTGAGGTTTCTAGTGTCTTATTAATTCAAGTGGAAGAGGTCTTTCTTACATATCATTAGATTATGAAGTGACATTGGACATAATTAAGCTTTGGGCCATACCCTTTTAGAAACAACAACCCAAACTAAATGATTAGTTATTACACCTTTTTATTTAGTTGATCTAAACTAGAAGATTATAAAAAAATTCCTTTCATTGCTCCTCATAAACTAGGATAGATTGATTCATCCCTCCTTTTTAATGTACAAAGAGGAGTGCTTGATTTTTACTCAAAAAGATGGGGTGTTGATGTATCTATATATGGATGCTCAGGTTTTTATATTAAAAAATTTCTCTAGTGCTTGATTTATAGTCAAAGAGATGCGGTGATAATGTATCTAGATATGGGTGTTGAGTTTTTTATTTGAAATTTTCTCTTTGTTTCAATTAGAATTAGAAGGGTTTTTTCTTTTTGTTTTCCTCATAATAAACTATTGTTCTCAATTGAAATTGGATCATTTGTATTAATGTTTCTTTTCAATGTAAGTTTTAGGTGCAAGTTACTTATTTTATTTTTAGACTATGATATTTAACACATAGTGACCTATTCTTAATAAACTAAAATTAGAGGTTTAATAATTGCTAGTTTTTTTTTATGGTTTCTGTGTAGCTTGTTTGGTTAGAGGACTAAGTTGTCCACTAGGCAATAAATTCCTCTCTTTGCATCTTTGAAATCTTATTTATTGTTGAATGTGTTGGCATTACCGACTTTTCTTAAATGGTATTTTGAAATAGTTATTCAGAAAATTCTAACATTTAGCTTTCTCTCAAGCAAAGAATTGAAATCTTTTCAATTCTTTCCAAATGCAGTGCAGAAATTGGGTTGAGAACGGGATTTAGTGAAATAGTGTGGCAAAAAAGGCAAAGGAACCCCAACCACCATTACATGGAATGTTTGGAAAGACATACATTGGGAGATTCACATACATCAAAGATCCATTAGCAGAGGAAAATGAGCAAAAGGAAGCAGAAAATATTGTGGAAGAAGACAATGATGAAACCCTAGAGGACGAAGAGTTTGGATTACGTGACATTGTTGATTAAATGTAAGTTATGCTTGGAAATAAAGCTTTGCAATGTTTTGACTTTGACATTTTATGAGAAGAATAAACACTCAATTAAGGTTGTTATGTGTTCAATATTTCTAAGATGTGATTTTCGCATTAATTTTTAAGTTAATCATTTTTTTTTTTTAAAAAGGTGATTATTATTATTTTTTTGACATGAAATTCATTAAAAAACTATTATTTAACCATTTTTAGTTAAAATTTTCGTATAAAAAATGTGATTTTGACATGTCAATTCTAGAAAAAAATTATCAAAACATGTAGTTTTTTAGTTATATTTATGTTAAAAATGGTTATTTTAATGTCATTGTAAAAATAATATTGTTTTTTTAGAAAGCAATTTTCATGTGTTGAAATTAAATTTTAGGATGTTATAAAATGTACGATTCAAAATTCACAAATATCGACTTCTAATTTAAAATTGCAACAATAAAAACCTCACTACAAAAAAAAAAAAATTAAAATAAAAAACAAGAAAATATGAAGAAAACGACCACTTCAAAAATTATCAAATTTACAAAATAATTATTCACATTTCATACATTAGAAAATTTAAAGCCAAAAAACAGGTCTTTTAAAAAAAGGGTCTGATGTAGAATACCTACTTTTTCAAATCAACATGAAAATCACTACGATTCTAAAACGTAATGTACATAAAAAAAATTAAAGTGCCAAAAACTATGCTCTAAAAAAACATGTGTGTTCTGCATCACCCCTTTCAAAATCAGGTCACTTTTTTGCTATCTCTACGAAACAGGTAACAATATCAGTTCTCGTTTCAAAGTTTACATAGATAAAGAAACGGAAATGGAAGAAATCCCAATACAAAGTAGAATTTAGTCAAGGAGGCAAGAAGAAAGACTTGTGCAAAATCAAGTGTTTTCACTGTCATGAATTCGGGCACTATGCAACGAAGTGTCCACGTAAGAAGGAAATAAAGAAGAATGCAGGAGGAGCATTGGGTGAAGCCTTAGCCTCATAGTTTGAGCTTAATTTTGCTCTCATTACATTGATGGCAAGAACATTTATGTATAGTGTGTGGTATTTGGATAGTGGTGCCTCATTCCACATGATAGGAAACAAAGAATGTTGTAGTGACTTGGAGGAGAAGGATCTCTAGATGCACATCGAGATAGGAGATGGTGGAATTTATAGCACGATCGACATTGGTACAATTACTTTTCAGAGGGAGTATGACTCTCCTCTCACGCTCAAGGATGTGATGCTTGTACCGGGCTGAAGAAGAATCTAGTCTTCGTAGTTGTGTCAGAAGACCATGGATATGATGTGATATTTAGAAAATGGAAGGCTTTCTTGAGACACATTTCCATGGGACAAGTGAAGCAGTTCGGGGTTCGAGTGAATAACCTCTAAAAATTAGTTGTGGAAGACTGTTTAGCATTGAGCACAAAAGTAGAGAAGGTGGAGAGTTGTGATGTCGTCTAATTATGGAATATAAGACTTAGCCATTTGGATCATGGTGCTTAGAAGATCATGCAATAGATTTATACAAGCATCCTGAAAGGAGCACTAAAGCAGTGGGATACATGAAAAGGGTGTGCATTGGGGAACTACAAAAAATCCACCTTCAATGATCAGGGAAACAAGGCACATGCAGTCCTTGAAAGGATCCATTCTTATGTCTGTAGACCTTTCTCGACAACCTCCATTGCCAAGCATAGGTATTGTGTTATATGTGTAGATTATTTCTCGCAGAAGTGTTGGATCTACTTCATGCTGAAGAAAGACCATACATTCTCCAAATTTGTTGAATTTAAAACACTTGTTGAGAAATAACTGGAAAGAAGGTGAAGGCTCTTAGGAGCGATAACGAAGGTGACTACGTGTCAAATGAGTTTAAAATTTCTATGCAAAGGAAGGAATTCAATGGGAGTTGACAACACCCCATAACCAACAACGAAATGGGGTAGCTGAGAGGAAGAATAGAAGTATTTTGGAAGTAGCTTGGCAAATTTTGCATGACCAAGGCCTACCACTGCAATTTTGGGCCGAAGTATGCAACACAACGCTCTATTTGTAGAACAAGAGTCCCACAATTAAATAGATTTTTCTACTCCTACAACTCTATTAACCTCTTAGATATACTTGAAAATCATCAAAGCACATTAGCAGAAAAAATATAGACATCATGTAAAAGCTAACATAATTTGCAACATAAAGAAATTGGCATCACGTAATTCCGCTAGAAAATGAAAATCCCCTCTACCCTACATGATATTTAAAACTCATGGCTCAAATATAGACAACGACCAACAACATCTAGGAACATAAAACCCTCAAAAAGGTAAGTTATGTATTTTTAATAGGAAAACATGCATCGAACAAAGAGTTACAAGATATGATAAAGGTTCGCCTGGAAACCCTAAGAACTCAAATATATCTGAATTTATCGAGACATGGCTAAAGATACCAAAAACTCTTAGTGAAAACAAATTTAATATAGCTACTCACAAATTATGAATGAAAACTTAAAAATGTTGAAGCCTCGGAACAAAAGCACGAAACACTAGATGCAGAGTTGAAAGAATACAATGAAATGACCATTGCTCTTGAAAAACCGCCATTAACATATTACAAGGGAAAATATAGATTAAAAGATAAATGTTGTTCAAGAGGCCATACCTTTGAATCATAACCTCTTTCCCAAACTCTAATTTGTATTAATGATTTGATGGGTGCATGCTCAATATTCAATGCCATCAATCAATGTGGGGATTAGGTGTTATTTTCAGACGTGTATGGAGTTGTCTTTAGTGTGACTTTTGGGAATTTTCGGTGCTGAAATCCAGCTGAAAAATTTGAGGTTATTTAAACTGGCTTTTACACTGTATATATGGATCCAACACCCTCAAAAACCCTTAGGGAACTTCGATTGTGTAGGGGTTACCCATTAAGCTTGTGATTTCAATAAATTCCTGCTGGATTTTAGAGAAATTATGTATTAAGATTTTATTTCATTTTATTTTTAATTTTTTAAAGAAATGTCATAGCCAATCAAAAATAGTTTACTAATATTTTTTAAACAAATGTCATCACAGGTAATTAGTTCAATCAATCTTTGTAACTAATTTAATCACAATTTACTAATTTTCAAAAAAATTAAAATTTATTTTTAAATTTCAAAAAGTTAAATTAAAATACTTAAATCATATCACATATTTAAGATAAAATAACTAAGTTTAAAATACCCTAAATAAATAAAGAACAAATATGAAAATGACATTGCGAATTAAAACCCTTTCAACTGGTTATAGAAAATAGTTTATTAGTTTGTAAAAAACAAAACAAAACAAAATTAAAATAAAATGCGAAAATGTTGGAGGAAGTTAAAATCATTTCAATAATTTTAGATTTCTCATTAAAATGTATTAAACTAAAAACTTAATATCTTCTAAAGAGAAAAGTATAAACAACTTCGCTGCTATTTCAAAAATTACTTTTTCAATTTCCGTGACATGGAGAGAGAATCATTGACCGCATTGTCCGTTGTATTCAACCGTTGGAAAGCCAACATGATTTTGATACTAAATAAGTGGGAAGCAACATGATTTTGATTTGCAACATTCAAAATGGTATGGAATCTCAGTATTTCTTGGGCCCACTTTCATGGTCATTGGTGCCGGACAGCGCCATCACTTTTATTTTCTAAATTCGGCATCACACTTTGCATCGAAAACCAAGATTGTTACCCTATTTTCTTGCTCGACTTTCTTTACGTCGCATCATGGGAGGGCCATTCATAGGAAAGATGTTGACCCAACGTCAGGAATGTCTACTCAACTCTTGGGAAGCAAGTGGAGTGGAGGCACAAATGTCCAATTATTCCTAAACCTTCCTAATGAATATATTAAAGTTAAAAATAAATTATCTAATGCAAAAAGAGAGGTCTAATGTGTTGAAGGATGGTCGTAGGCCTTAATTTATGTTTTAATTTAGAGGCATGGGCCTTAATTTATGTCTAATTTAGAGGCCCATCATACCCGTTGCTGAGAGTGTTGCTTATCCTCTAAGCAACTTAGTGACCTCATTGTGACTCATTCATGGCCCTGGTGGCCTCTCTCTTGTGCATTAAGAATCTTGGCTATAAGTATTGCAAGGACAAGCCCAAAAACATATTTGTACAAAGAAAAATCATTGTTTCTTGAGACCATTAGCTTGCCTTATTCCCCTTATTCAAGATGGGTTCTTGAATATTTTTCAATTTGGCAAGGTCTTCCACACCCTTATCAACCTTCTACTACCTTTTTTTTCCATTTGGACACCTCTAACACCTTCAAAATGCATTTAGATGAGAACTAGGACATCCTGTAGTAATTCCTGTCAAAACTACATGAAACCTACAGTAAACCCTGTTAAAACTACAGGAAACCAGTTTTGAGCATAAATGATAGTCTGAGGTTAGGGCAGGCCCTCAACTTGACTCCCATGCATTTCTCCCATTTTTAGGCCCTTGACAAAAGCTAGGAAGAGATTGGAGACCTCTTGGAACACCTCTTTTCATCACTGCAGTTTGAGCTCTATTTTGATGGTGAGTGCCTTATTTCTTTTTCTTGCCTTCTTATTTTCCCTTGTGACCTAACCCATTGACCACCTCATGGAGGTTTTCAATCAATGAGCCAACCTGAGGCACCTCAAAGGAGGTTTTGACCTAATATTTTTATTTTTTCCTCTTATTTTCAAATTTTTTTCTACCCTACTTTACTTGAAAAACAAAATCACTTTCAAGTATAAAAATACTTCCAATGGAGCCATGTGCACATCAAGATGACAGACAAAACGATGTGTAGGCTTGAAATCTATGCTTTGACATGTACTTGGATTTCAGAGACCAAGTGATTTGACCTTGATGATATCAGGCACAATTGAAGAAGAGAGTATTGTTGCAACTTAGTGACTGTCTGGAACCATATTTCAATATAGTTGTGATGCCTCTGCTCGACTCGCTAATTTGGACCATCTTAGATGTCTTCTTCTATCATGACCTTCAAGTCTTCCTCCTTTTGCTGATTGATCTCTTGAATATGTGGAGGATTTGATGGTAACCATGAGGGAGCTTTCTCAATCTTTGATTTTGATGTTTTCTCTTCATCAAGTGCAACCCATGGTTTCTCTTTCGAATCTTGTTCTTCTGGATGTAGTCCTTCAATGGTATCAAAAGAATCTTTTTTTTGCAATACCCTTCCTGAGCTATGATGAATACCATTGAGCTCAAGAGGAGATGTTTGGAACTGTTGTACCTCAACATTGTAAGTGGGTTGAGCTACTTCAATGTGTGGGTTTGGAAATGGTGGTACAGGTAGTTGAGTGGGAGTGTATATTTGAGATGGATGTGGATGAGGTTGTGGTTGTGGTGGAGATGAATGCTAGGGATAACATGGAGTTGGGTATGGATGATATTGAGGATATTGTGGGTGGCTTCCATAAGTTCCTTGCCAACCTTGTTGCCAAGATTGGTTTTGGGGTTGAGATGGCCAATGTTGCCAAGGAAAGGGTGTGTTCCAATTACTTTGAGGTGGATGTGCATAAGCTTGAAATTGTGAATTAGGCTCTTGCATCATATGAGGCTGAATAGGCTACCATGGTCGTCTTGGAGCTACATAACATAGCTGCATTGGTGATTGACTTTCTCCATTGCCCTCTTGGTAAACTTCCTTTAACCTTCGTAATGATGAACAATGTTTAACATCCTATGATTCTGCAACACAAATATCAACATTTTCTTTTCCTTCATCTTGCATTTTTAACATTTCTACTTGTTTTGTTAGATTTCTATGAATTTCTGCTTTAAAATCATCAAGAAAATTTCCAAGTTTAGCTTGACTTACCGATCTTGATGTTCATTTACCTACTCTTGCTTTTCCTCTTGATATGTGTTTGCATGTTTCACAAATTTCATCAAATGATAATTGGTATACATCACGTCTACTCATGAGATTAAGGAGATAAATCGATTCATCCCTAATTGTTCTAAGTAAGAGGGCTTCTAGTGTGTCGGATCCCAAATGATGTAGTCTTCCCCTCTTAACATTATATATGAACCTTTCTATTAGATCCTCAAGGCTCTCTATTGAATGAAAACACTAATGCAATGCACTTTTCTATTTTTGAAATGAAATATGCCTAATGCAATTATTTCTTGTTTTTGCAAAAAAATAAAAAGAAATGAATCAGCTAGGAAAGAAAACAATGCATACTTTGACACCTCCTCAACAATGGCACCAAAAAGTGATGAGCCTCGATATTGCAACAAGAATGCTACAACTCCCAAGGCTATCAACTTTAATTATCAACCCGGGGTTCGTACAAACTTAAGAGGTATTGGCGTTATATGTGTAGCACACAATGTGTCATTCCTTTGTTGTCATGATGAAATGGAGTGCATGTACTGAAATCAAATCCTAAACTAATTGCAGAAAATGAAATGTTCGAAATAGAACCATAACCTATTGCAAGAAAGAAAGTACTAGGAAAGACACTGAAATCAAATGATAAAACAACCATTTTCTAACTAACTGCTAAGAGGCTTTGCTTCAAAAGAATGCTAAGTTAACATGTATGCAATCCTATTGTCCTAAGCATGCAGATTCAAAACATCAAACATCACCACTGTGCATGTAAAGGATTGAAATAAATATATTTTTTTCTTTTTATTCTTTTTTATGGAAAAACAAGTGTGAAAGCTAATCTCTTTTAGTGTTGTGGCAGGTGGCTTGGAGATGATGGTGGATGTTTGGAAGGATTGGGAGACCCTTAGGTGACCTTGTGTGGCTTCCTGGAGGTTTTTCCTCAATTCGGCCTCAAAACAGGCCACTACAGGAAAACCAACAGGATGTACTAAAAACCTACAGGATCCCCTGAAAACCTACAGGATACAGCCGAGAGAAAAACGATGGATGTTGAAGGTGACGGAAAGCTTAGGGTAGGTGGTTGGTGGATGGTATGAGGAAAAGGAGTGTCGAGGATCACTTCAGAACCCAAAACCTGGGAGATGGATGGATTTGCTCAAAAAAATTGGAGAAGTTTCCTTGTGAAATGATGAAATTGGTGAGGGTTTCATGACCAGGTAAATCAAATCCAAATTGGATGGGACAAATTTTCTTATTAACTAGGATGTCTTAGGTCCCCATTATAATTGGAATCACTCAAAAATACTTCTATTAACGATGCAAAAAGAATCAAAAACATTACTAGTCGAAAATATAGAAATTCGAGAACTAGTGAGCTAGTAAATCTAAAAATTGCATAACCAAATCAAGTGCAAAAGAAATGGGGTAATTTTTGTTATGAACTAGAATGTTTTTATGATCTAATGCAAATGGAACCAATGTGATTGAATCTTGTTAGCATTCTCTAAAAAATAGCATAAATTTATTGTTTTTTGCTAAAAAGGAGGTCCAACAATCTAGATTTGGGAATAAGAAGACTAATCCAAACAGCTCAATGATTACTATGAAATTCAAAATATTTTCCAATGATGAATTAGTGTTTGTGATCCTGCAAAATAAATTACATCAACCATTTAACTCAATCCTACAACAAGAAATCATTAATATTAAATGCAGAAATAGAAAGAAATAAAAGCTAGAGATGCATATGAATAAGATGTGAAAAGACGGAAAGAAAATGATACAAAAGGGCTCTGAGGCTCCTGGGATGGCCAAGCCCAAGGAAACTTAGAGACCTATGGAGGAAAACAAGATTTAGAAGCTGAACATGACACCAATCTTCATTATTTTCATCAATAGAATTACATCCCTGCAAGAAAATACAATGGAGCTACAAAAATACAATCTGTCTCCACAATAACACTAATGAAAATCTATCCCTAGAGGAAAATTCGACTTGGAACTTATACAAAATGATTAGGAATCATTCCCCATGTTTGGAGGAAGCTTTCCCCACCAAAATTCCTTGATTAGTGAATTTGGTCCCCAATATTAGGAATTTGCATTAAATGGTAGGGAACACATTCCTAGATTTTCTTAATCATTCCCTAGAGGCAAATTTGACTTGGTACTTATACAAAATGATTAGGAATCATTCCCCATGAATGGAGGAAGCTTTCCTCACAAAAATCCCTTGATTAGTGGATTTGGTCCCTTGATTAGTGGAACACATTCCTAGATTTTCTCAATCATTGGAGTTCCACAATCTATGCCACAATTCCATAATATCTTGTTGATTTATTATTTATTATTGATCCTCCTATGTAGGGATCAAGTCCTTAAATTATCTCCTCCAAATCTTCATAATCTACCCAATATTCTCATAATATTCCACAAAAATAAATAATATTAGGCACAAATATCCAATTATTCATAAACCTTCCTAATGAATATATTAAAGTTCAAAATAAATTATCTAATGCAAAAAGAGAGGTTCAATATGTTGAAGGATGGTCATAGGCCTTAATTTATGTTTTAATTTAGAGGAATGGGCCTTAATTTATGTTTAATTTAGAGGCCCATCACTTTCCCACGTTTGTTTATGCAAAACATTTGCATCTGACCCCAGATCCAGAATAACTTGATACATCTCATACTCTCCTATCTGCGCAGTGAGCCTCATCTCATGCCCCGTTCTTACCTTATGCTTACAAATCTTCCGAGATAGGCGCGGTCCGCCAAGATCGTTTTCTTTACCAGCGCACTTATTTATCAACTCCTATAATCCTTTTACACCCTTTGTATCGTGCAACAACTTCATACAGGTCTCCAAGAAAGTACTAAACATAGAAGGGCCAATCTCTTCTATGAGCTTATCCTGAGTTCTTGAGGTAAAGGCCTTAGCGAAGCTTTCCTTTGCTTCCATAAATGTTCCATTACGCTCTCCAGATCAAACCCAACCTCCTTCTCTGGAGCTTTGTGGACCCATTCACATTCTTCAGGGATCTTTCCCTTATCTTTGTCAGTCGTCATTCCACTTCGCAACACAATATTCACATTAGGATTCTCTTCACGAGGCTCATCCCTCATCATTTGCAAGTTCTGAGTCAGCTGCTAAGGCTACGCCCCATTTTCACGTATGTTAGCTAGTAATATAGGGCAGTCTTCCGTTGCGTGGTCAAACTGAGTACATTATCAGCATGATAGGCACGTTGGGTTTGTACATTCTCATGTGTAGTGTCCTGGTCTCCCACAGTTGTAGCAAATAAGCTATCCTCGACCTCTAACAGGTCCTCCTCCACCTCAGCCTCGTCCACGCCGCTAATAATATCCTCACGCTCCCCCTGCGCCTTGATCCGGAGGACGAGTTTCTGCTTGTACTCTATATCTGGGAATTCTATCCATCAGTAGCTCGTAGCTATGGCAATTATGCTCATCATGACCCACCAAATTACAAAAGTTGCAGAAGAGTTGTTGCGCCGTATGTACAAATTTCTATAGTAAGCGACAATTGTCTGTCACATGTTTTCCATCTATCTGACAGATAGCACACAATAGCGCGGGTCCTGTACTTGGCCCTGCTTGAGCTTTTGACCTCAGATGCATCGACCCTCCTACTGCAACATAATTGCGAAGAACAGACAGTGATCTTTGTCATGCCCATGACTTTTTCATTTCAGGCACCAAACTTCTTCGCTTACCTTTGGCCGAATTGCTCTTTCTTTCTTCAGACTTTGAAATTCTAGATAAAGGTTCTACAACTGCGCGCGAATATGTTGAAATCCCAAATTAGCATCTTGCATTAGTGTCTCATGTAATCTCATCGCGATCTCCAGGGCTTCCGCCCGAGTCCCAATATTTTACTGTGATAAAGCAACCCTTAGATGAGGCAAGAGTGAAGCCACAAACCATTCGCGGTGCTGCCCACATTTAAGATTCATGTTAGCTTCGTGGATCGTGCACTTCAATCTCTGATCCAGGTCCCAAGGTGTCTCGCCAGGCTACACCATGATCTCCTTGAATCCCACGATTTATTCCACTTCAGACTTGGACCTACTGAATTCCTTATTCAGCGCGGTCTGAATATCTGCCAATGTAGCTGTCATGTTATCAGTGTAGTGCTTAATGTACCACATTAGCGCGCGCTCTTGTAAAGTAGTAACAAATGTTGCTTTCTTCATTTGATCATCTGTAATACCCTGATCTTCCCATACATCCTTTTCGACGAACCAAAACTGGTCCGGATCCTCATTTCCCAACCCCTTGAAAGTGGGCAACTTCACTACATTCACCATATTGATTGGAGTCAGAGGTGGTGGCAGTGTGGGTAAAGGTGTAGGCTGCGGAGGTGAAGATGGAGGTGGTGTGGGTGGGTGGGGTATTCATAGGAACCCTTGTCTTATAAACTTAATAATGCTCTATGGTGAAGCCTGTGCTTCTTCCTCGTCGTCACTCAGAGGAGGTCTAATCAATGGGCTATATTCAGGGCTTGTTTTTCCTCTCTCCCTGAATATCTTTCCACTCTGCGTACCTCCAAACACCAAGGTAACTGCATAACCCTCTTTTCACACAAGAGCATCTTAATCCAAGTATTTAAAGACCTTAAATACTTACCTCGCGGTCCCTTGAAGAAGCATCGCTCAGCTTCGCTATAACTGACCGAAGTATCGACCGCAAACTCTGTAACAAATCCTCCTATGATACAATCAAGTCAGTGATTGATACCGCGTGCGATCTTATCTTCAGAGGCTTCTAATCTCTGCACTCACTCTAGGGTCCATGATACCAGACCGTCAAGCCCCCACCTTCCTTGGTCGTCTGCCAATTTAGCGATCCACTCGTATAATTCAACCCAGAAGGAACAAAAGAATATTTCGTGTATCTTTGTGTACAGATATCTATTTAACCACTATTATTTCACCAATTGCAGATTTCTGTTTTCTTGCATCACGAATTCATGGATGTTTCTATTTAACCAGTCTTCGATTTCCTTCTTAGTTGGAATTTAGTGATGCGACATCACACATCTCTTTATGCAGATCTTGGTCCCGGCAATGGAACCATTTGTTGGCTTAGTGGGCCCTAACCTAGGTTCAGCGATATGTTTAGCCAAACAAATCCCTACACTACTGGCCCTTTCGACATCAACCTGCGGAGCGCGGGCTGAAGTCTCACTAGAAGCAGTATGGGGGGATGTTGGAACCAAGTTTCACACCCATAGATGGTAGTGATGTTGTTTTATGCCCTACGTATGTCTTCGCGTAGATCAATAAGCCTTTAGGACTGTCTTTCGCGGACCTTAAATAGGTGAATCAGCCACTTACGTGCCTTTGTAATTACTCGTACTTCTGTATTTACCCAGATTAGATTAAGTATCTGTAACTTTAACATGCATTAATATATTCTTTGCATAAACAGATATTATCACTTACGTTCATATAAAAAAGTACAACATGCATATTCGCGCATCACTACAGTATTAAATCATAAACCCAATACACGTCATAATATAATCGCATTCATTCATCACAAAAGAGATCAAACATAGATATTTCCATAGTAATCTTCTTTATTAATTCTTTAGATCTTCTTACAGACTCTACCTACCCTGTGCACTTAGCTGTAGGCATCCTCGCACTTAGTTGCAGACTTCTACCATAGGCCTCTGTGCACACAGCGGCAGAGCCTCTCTTCTACTCTAAGACTCTTCGTTCTTTCTGTTAATGACCCATTACATTCATCATTATCAACCAAAAACTTGTCTTAGACTCTTCTAAGACTCTCCTTTTTATATAATCCCATGGTCCGCGGACCATGGGTAGATCTTCTAAAGCTGACACAACTTACATAAACAGAAGGGTAAAAACCCTTTATGACACTTTACATCTACGTGCTCCACGACCACAAATTGCAGAGACTGTACACTTTACATACAAAACTTGGGCTTTCTGCCCCAAAACTTGGGCTTTTAAGCCCAAAATTGACCCTAGGGGACTCTATCCCAACATACTGGTGGTGCATGCACTCAGATATTTGCAAAAGGCTATTGCGGAATTCCTTGGTGTGAATTTCTGAAAAAATAGGGGCATCCCAAGTGAATAATGCAAGTAAATATGAGCTTGGGAAGGCTTTAAATTGGCTAAGTTTTGGGCCTAGTTCAATTATTCGGGTAGAGGGATAAACTATACACTTGTAGGGTGTGCTCAAGCTTGAGAAAGCATTGTATTTATTCTCTATTCTTTGATTAATGCAATATATATATAGTAAAGGGGTTTTGAGCAGTTGCTTTACCCTAGATAAATCTTTGTGCATGTGTGATGTTTCCTCTTGCATGTCTATGATTCTTGTTTCATATGGTGAATTAACTTCCACAGATCAATAGAGTAGCTTCAAGTCTTATGGTTTATTAAATTTCATGAGTAGTGTTAAATCTACACATAATTTCTGCATGGTATTAGAGTAGGAATCACAATAGAGTATATTTTGAAGTTTTCATTGCAGGAGGTTCGAGGTTGCATATCAGGTTGTAGGCTTTCTTCAGGACTGAGAATATGGCTTTCAATGGACTAAGGCTCAAGTATGCCCTTAACAGAAGCTAAAACTATGTTTCATGGAAGGACATCATGAAGGCAGTACTAGAGGATAATGAGTTGAAGGAATTCATTGATAATGATATTCTAAAACCAGCAGCAACGGATGCTCATAATTTAGAATATTGGAAGAAGTGCATTGTCAAGGAGAGATGGATCATATTAGAGGGAGTATGAGACCATACTGTCTCCAATATCCATGGGAAAGAGACTTTGTATGTAATGTGGCAAGTGCTGATAAATTTGTTCCAGAATAGTAGTGACCATAGGAAATCAACACTTAAGGACAAGCATCGAAATATCAAGATGTAGAGGAATGAGACCATTCCACTATACCTGAGGAGGTTCAAACAATGTCGTGATGAAATCGGTCAAGTTGGTGTTACTATAGCAAAGAATGATTTGGTGAGCCTAGTCCTTCTAAGCTTTCCCAAGAGCTGGCACAACTACCAATATTTGGTGAACGAGAGGGAGAAGCTACCAAATTGGGAATGCCTTTGGTTCGATTTGGTACAAGAGGAGATAAGATGGAACACCTTAAGCGAGACATCATCCAAGGGCGAGGATGAGGAAAATTGTGCCTTTGATGGAAATTCAAAGAAAGGGAAAGGGAAGAAATCCAAATCCAAAGTAGAATCTAGTCAAGGGGGCAAGAAGAAAGACTTGTGCAAAATCAAGTGCTTTCATTGTCATGAATTCGGGCACTATGCAACGAAGTGTCCACGCAAGAAGGAAATAAAGAAGAATGCAGGAGGAGCATTGGGTGAAGCCTTAGCATCATAGTTTAAGCTTAATTTTACTCTCATTGCATTGATGGCAAGCACATTTATGTATAGTGTGTGGTATTTGGATAGTGGTGCCTCATTCCACATGACACGAAACAAAGAATGTTGTAGTGACTTGGAGGAGAAGGATCTCTAGATGCACATCAAGATGGGAGATGATGGAATTTATAGCACGATCGACATTGGTACAATTACTTTTCAGAGGGAGTATGACTCTCCTCTCACGCTCAAGGATGTGATGTTTGTACCGGGCTTGAAGAAGAATCTAGTCTTCGTAGCTGTGTTAGAAGACCGTGGCTATGATGTGATATTTAGAAAATGGAAGGCTTTCTTGAGACACATTTCCATGGGACAAGTGAAGTAGATCGGGGTTCGAGTGAATAACCTCTAAGAATTAGATGTCGAAGACTGTGTAGAATTGAGCACAAAAGTAGAGAAGGTGGAGAGTTGTGATGTCGTCTAATTATGGAATATAAGACTTAGCCATTTTCATCATGGTGCTTAGAAGATCATGCAATAGATTTATACAAGCATCCCGAAAGGAGCACTAAAGCAGTGGGATACATGCAAAGGGTGTGCATTGGGGAACTACAAAAAATCCACCTTCAATGATCAGGGAAACAAGGCACATGTAGTCCTTGAAAGGATCCATTTGGGGTTTGAGTGAATAACCTCTAAAAATTAGATGTGGAAGACTGTGTATCATTGAGCACAACTGTAGAGAAGGTGGAGAGTTGTGATGTCATCTAATTATGGAATATAAGATTTAGCCATTTGCATCATGGCGCTTAGAAGATCATGCAATAGATTTCTACAAGCGTCCCCAAAGGAGCACTAAAGTAGTGGGATACATGCAAAGGGTGTGCATTGGGGAAATACAAAAAATCCACCTTCAATGACCAGGGAAACAAGGCACATTCAGTCCTTGAAAGGATCCATTCTTATGTCTGTAGACCTTTCTCGACAACCTCCACTGCCAAGCATAGGTATTGTGTTATATGTGTAGATGATTTCTCGCAGAAGTGTTGGATCTACTTCATGCAGAAGAAAGACCATACATTCTCCAAATTTGTTGAATTTAAAACACTTGTTGAGAAATAAACTGGCAAGAAGGTGAAGGCTCTTAGGAGCAATAACGAAGGTGACTACGTGTCGAATGAGTTTAAAATTTCTATGCAAAGGAAGGAATTCAATGGGAGTTAACAACACCCCATAACCAACATCGAAATGGGGTGGCTGAGAGGAAGAATAGAAGTATTGTGGAAGTAGCTAGGGAAATTTTGCATGACCAAGGCCTACGACTGCAATTTTGGGCCGAAGTATGAACACAACGCTCTATTTGCAGAACAAGAGTCCTCACGGGATTCTTGGCATGAGTGTAACACTAGAGGAACCATTTTCAGGGAAGAAACTAGATGTGTCACACTTCAGAATATTTGGATCATCAGTTTATTGTCATGTTTCCAAGGAAGCAAGGAAAAAGCTAGAGCCAACAACAGAGTTGGTCATATTTGTGGGGTACACAGAAACACCTCACAACTATCGTGTGTACTTGTCATCCCTCAGGATGACAATGGTTAGAAGGGATGTGAAATTTGATGAGGAGAAGGAAATGAGGTGTTCTCTTAAGAGGGAGCTTCAATTGTATCCTCACCAGGAGCTTTTTGCTCCAAAGGACGAACCTAAGGAATTTGTGGAGTAGCTAGAAGAAGAGGAGTAGAGAGTGGAGACATCCACTCAAGAAGAGACATCCAGAGAAGGAATGAAGCGCACCAGGGAAGTTGAAAGATTTTTAAATGATGCTAAAGAGAATGTGGGAGCACCCACATCACAACGTAGGCAGAGTAGGTCACCAGATCAGTACACTGGCTATATGGCTCTAATGAGTGAGCTTATAGAGATTGAGCCATCCTCATTTGAGGAAGTTGAAGTGCAACCAATATGTGTTGATGACATGGTAGACGAATATGATTCCATCGTCATAAAAAGTGTTTGGGAAGTGGTCCCAAGAGCAACAAACAAATCATTAGTTGGTTTGAGATGGATTTACAAAGCAAAGCATGCGGCAGATGGAAGAATAGAGAAACACAAGGGTATATTCTTGGCCAAAGGGTTCTCTGAGGTTGAGGCAATAAAATATGAGGAGACATTTTCTCCAATAGCAAGGTACTCATCCATCAAGTCAATTCTAGCACTTTCATCGCAAATGGGGCGGAAGATCCTCCATATGGATGTGAAGACAAAATTACTCAATGGAGTTATTGAGAAGGAGGTGTATATTGAGCAATCGAAGGGGTTTGAGATCTTTGACAGAGATTTTCATGTGTGTAGACTCAATAGATAATTATATGGACTCAAGTAAGAATCTTGTGCATGGTACACTAGGATCGATAGTTATCTCACCAGTTTGGGCTTCACGAAAAGTGAAGTAGATGCAAACCTCTATTTTCGTGAAGCAGTTGCAAACCTCTATTGTATTTTGGTAGAAGGTAACTTATAGATTATTGTTTTGTATGTTGATGAATTGATCCTTACTAGAGATGAGCAGCTGATCAGATCTTGCATTGAGGACCTTGAAAGAGAGTTTGAGATGAAGCTAATTTCTTTAGAAACAACAATAGAAATCATCAGCGAAACCCTAAATAAACCTTCATAAAAAAACATTTATGACAATAAACTTACTTCATAACCATGGCAACTAAATAGATTTTGTTGCTCCTACAACTCTATTGACCTCTTAGATATACCTGAAAATCATCAAAGCACATTAGCAGAAAAAATATAGACATCACATAAAAGCTAACATAATTTACAGCATAAACAAATCGGTAGCACGTAATTCTGCGAGAAAATGAAAATCCCCTCTCTACCCTACATGATATTTAAAACTCATGGCTCAAATACAGACAACGACCAACAACTTCTAGGAACATAAAACCTTAAAAAAGGTAAGTGATGTATTTTTAATAGAAAAACATGCATCGAAGAAAGAGTTACAAGATATGATAAAAGTTCGCCTAGAAACCCTAAGAACTCAAATATAATGGAATTTATCTTATAGAAAGCACATATGAATGTTAATAATAACCTAGAAATAGAGACATGGCTAAAGACCCCAAAAACTCTTAGTGAAAACAAATTTGATATAACTACTCACAAATTATGAATGAAAACTTAAAAATGTTAAAGCCTCGGAACAAAAGCACAAAACGCTGGACGCAGAGTTGAAAGAATACAATGAAATGACCATTGCTCTTGAAAAACCACCATTAACATATTACAAGGGAAAATATAGATTAAAAGATAAATGTTGCTCAAGAGGCCATACCTTTGAATCATAACCTCTTTCCCAAACTCTATTTTGTATTAATGATTTGATGGGTGCATACTCAATATTCAATGCCATCAATCAATGTGGGGATTAGGTGTTATTTCCAGACGAGAGATTAATGTATGGAGTTGTCTTTAGTGTGACTTTTTGGAATTTTTGGTGCCGAAATCCGACAATCATAACCTCTTTCCAAAACTCTATTTTGTATTAATGATTTGATGGGTTCACGCTCAATATTCAATGCCATCAATCAATGTGGGAATTAGGTGTTATTTTCAGACGAGAGATTAATGTATGGAGTTGTCTTTAGTGTGACTTTTTGGAATTTTTGGTGCCGAAATCCGACGGAAAAATTTGAGGTGAAATCTTGATTTGTGTTATTTAAACTGGTTTTTACACTGTATATATGGATCCAACACCCTCAAAAACCCTTAGGGAACTTCGATTGTGTAGGCTTTCCCCACCAAAATCCCTTGATTAGTGGATCTGGTCCCCAATATTAGGGATTTGCATTAAATGGTAGGGAACACATTCCTAGATTTTCTCAACCATTCCCTAGAGGCCAATTTGAATTGGTACTTTCACAAAATGATTAGGAATCATTCCCCATGAATGGAGGAAGCTTTCACCACCAAAATCCCTTGTTTAGTGGATTTGGTCCCTTGATTAGTGGAACACATTCCTAGATTTTCTCAATCATTGGAGTTCCACAAATTGTGCCATAAGTCCATAATATCTTGTTGATTTATTATATATTATTGATCCTCCTGTGTAAGGAACAAGTCCCTAAATTATCTCCTCGTCTAAATCTTCATAATTTGCCCAATATTCTCATAATATTCCACAAAAATAAATAATATTAGGCACAAATATCCAATTATTCAAAAACCTTCCTAATGAATATATTAAAGTTAAAATTAAATTATCTAATGCAAAAGAGAGGTTTAATATGCTGAAGGATGCTCATAGGCCTTAATTTATGTTTTAATTTAGAGGTATGGGCCTTAATTTATGTCGAATTTAGAGGCCCATCACTTTCCCACATTTGTTTAGGCAAAACATTCGCATTTGACCCTAGATCCAAAATAACTTGATGCATCTCATACTCTCCTATTTGCGCAGTGAGCCTCATCTCACACCCCGTTCTTGCCTGATGCTTACCAATCTTTCGGACTACGCGTGGTCTGCCAGGATCGTTTTCTTTACCAACGCACTTATTTATCAACTCCTATAATCCTTTTACATCCTTGCTATCGCGCAACAACTTTATACAGGTATCCAAGAAAGTAGTAAACATAGAAGGGCCCATCTCTTCAACGAGCTTATCCTGACTTCTTGAGGTAGAGGCCTTAGCGAAGCTTTTATTTGCTTCCATAAATGTTCCCTTGCGCTCTCCAGATCAAGCCGAACCTCCTTCTCTGGAGCTTTGCAGACCCATTCACATTCTTCAGGGTTATTTCCCTTATCTTTGCTAGTCGTCATTCCACTTCGCAGCACAATATTCACATTAGGATCCTCTTCACAAGGCTCATCCCTCATCATCTGCAAGTTCTGAGTCGGCTATTGAGGCTACGCTCCCTTTTCACGTATCTTAGCTAGTAATACAGGGCAGTCTTCCGTCACATGGTCAAAATGAGTACATTATCGGCACAATAGGTGTGTTGGGTTCGTACATTCTCGTGCGCAGTGTCCTGGTCCCCCACATTTGTAGCAAATAAGCTATCCTCGACCTCTACGAGGTCCTCCTCCACCTCAGCCTCGTCCGCACCCTTGATATCCTCCTCGCACCCCCTGCGCCTTGATCCGGAGGCTGAGTTTCTACTTGTACTCTATATGCAGGCATTCTATCCATCATTAGCTTGTAGCTACAGTAATTACGCTCATCATGACCCACTGAGTTACAAAAGTTGCAGAAGAGTTGTTGCGCCATATGTACAAATTTCTATAGTAAGTGACAATTGTTTGTCGCATGTTTTCCATCTATCTGACATATAGCACACCACAACGCAGGTCCTGTACTTGGTCTTGCCTGAGCTTCTGACCTCAGAGGCATTGACCCTCCTATTGCAACATAACTCGCAAAGAACAGACAGTGATCTTTGTCATGCCCATGACTTTTGCATTTCAGGCACCAAACTTCTTCGCTTACCTCTGGCCAAATTTCTCTTTCTTTCTTCAGACTTTGAAATTCTAGAAAAAGGTTTTGCAACTGGGCGTGAATATGTTGAACTCCCAAATTAGCATCTTGTATTGGTGTCTCATGCAATCTCATCGTGATCTCCAGGTTTTCCACCTAAGTCCCAATCTTTTGTTGTGATAAAGCAACCCTTAGATGAGGCAAGAGTGAAGCCACAAACCATTCACAGTGATGCCCATCTGTAAGATTCATGTTAGCTTCGCAGATCATGCACTTCAATCTCTGATCTAGGTCCTAGGGTGTCTCGCCAGACTTCACCATGATCTCCTTGAATCCCATGATTGATTCCGCTTTAGACTTGGCCCTACTGAATTCCTTATTTAGCGCGGTTTGAATATCTGCCAACGCAGCTGTCGAGTTATCAGTGTAGTACTTAATGTACCACATTAGCGCGCGCTCTTGTAAAGCAGTAACCAATGTTTCTTTGTTCATCTGATCATTTATAATACCCTGATCTTCCCATACATCCTTTGCGATGAACCAAAACTGGTCCGGATCCTCATTTCCCAACCCCTTGAAAACTGGCAACTTCACTACATTCACCATAGTGAATGGAGGCAGAGGTGGTAGCAGTGTGGGTAAAGGGGTAGGCTGCGGAGGTGAATATGGAGGTGGTGTGGGTGGGTGGGGTATTCATAGGAACACTTGTCTTATCAACTTAGCAATGCTCTATGGTGAAGCCTGTGCTTCTTCCTCGTCGTCACTCAGAGGAGGTCTGATCAATGGGCTATATTCAGGGTCTATTTTTCCTTTATCCCTGAATATCTTTCCACTCCGCGTACCTCCAAACATAAAGGTAATTTCATAACCCTCTTTTCACACAAGAGCATCTTAATCCATATATTTAAAGACCTTAAATACTTACCTCGTGGTCCCTTAAAGAAGTGTCACTTTGCTTCACTATAAATGACCAAAGTATCGACCACGAACTCTATAATAAATCCTCCTATGATACAAACAAGTCAGTGATCGATACCGCATGTGATCTTATCTTCATAGGCTTCCAATCTCTGCACTAACTCTAGGGTCCATGCTATCAAACGGTCAAGCCCCACCTTCCTTGGTCGTTTGCCAATTTAGCGATCCACTCATATAATTCAACCGGGAAGGAACAAAAGAATATTTCGTGTATCTATATGTATAAATACCTATTCAACCACTGTTCTTTCACCAATCGCGGATTTCTATTTTCTTACATCGTAAATTCATGGATCTTTATATCTAACCAGTCTTCGATTTCCTTCTTAGTTGGATTCCAGTGATGCGATATCACACATCTCTTTATGCAGATCTCGGTCTTGGCAACGAAACCATTTGTTGGATTAGTGGGCCCTAACCCAGGTTCAGCATTAGGTTTAGCCAAACAAATCCCTACACTACTGGCCCTTTCAACATCAATCCACAGAGCGTGGATTGAAGTCTCACCAGAAGCAGTATGGGGGGATGCTGGAACCAAGTTTCCAAACCCATAGATTGTAGTGATGTCATTTTATGCCCTAAGTATGTCTTTGCGCAGATCAATAAGCCTTTAGGACTATCTTTCATAGACCTTAAATAGGTGAATCAGCCACTTACGTGCCTTTGTCAATTACTCTTACTTCTGTATTTACCTAGATCAAATTAAGTATCTGTAACTTTAACATGCATTAAGATATTCTTCGCGTAAATAGATATTATCACTTGCGTTCATATAAAAAAGTACAACATGTAGATTCACGCATCACTACAGTATTAAATCATAAACCCAATACACGTCATAATATAATCACATTCATTCATCACAAAAGAGATCAAACATAGATATTTCCAGAGTAATCTTCTTGATTAATGCTTCAGATCTTCTTATAGACTCTAACTACCCTGTGCACTTAGCTGCAGGGGTCCGCGCACTTAGTTGCAGACTTCTACCATAAGCCTCTATGCACACAGCTACAGAGCCTCTATTCTACTCTAAGACTATTCGTTCTTTTTGCTAATGACCCATTACATTCATCATCATCAACCAAAAACTTGTCTTAGACTCTTCTAAGACTCTCCTTTTTATATAATCCCATGGTCTGTGGACCATGTGTAGATCTTCTAAAGCCAACACAACTTACATAAACAGAAGGGTAAAAACCATTTATGACACTTTACATCTACGCGTTCGGCGACCACAAATTGTGGAGACTTTACACTTTACATACAAAACTTGGGCTTTTAAGCCCAAAATTGACCCTAGGGGACTCTATCCCAACATACAGGTGGTGCATACACTTAGATATTTTCATAAGGCTATTGCGCAATTCCTTGGTGTGAATTTCCAAAAAATAGGGGCATCCCAAGGGAACAACGCAAGTAAATATGAGCTTGGGAAGGTTTGAAATTGGCTAAGTTTTGGGCCAAGTTCAGTTAGTTAGGCAAAGGGATAAACTATACACTTGTAGGGTGTGCTCAAGCTTGAGAAAGCATTGTATTTATTCTCTATTCTCTGATTAATGCAATAATATATAGTAAAGGGGTTTTGAAGCAGTTGCTTTAACCCTAGATAAATCTTTGTGCATGTGTGATGTTTCCCTCTTGCATGTCTATGATTCTTGTTTCATATGGTGACTTAACTTCCACATATCAGTAGAGTAGCTTTAAGTCTTGTGGTTTAGTAAATTTCATGAGTAGTATTAAATCTACACATAATTTCTACATGGTATTAGAGCTGGAATCACAATAGAGTAGATATTTTGAATTTTTTGTTGCAGGAGGTTCGAAGTTGCATATCAGGTTGTAGGTTTTCGTTAGGACTGAGAATATGGCTTTCAATGGACTAAGGCTCAAGTATGCCCTTAACAGAAGCTAAAATTATGTTTCATGGAAGGACCTCATGGAGGCAGTACTAGAGGATAATGGGTTGAAGGAATTCATTGATAATGATATTTCGAAACCATCTGCAGCGGATGCTCAGAATTTAGCATATTGGAAGAAGTGCATTATCAAAGAGAGATGGATCCTATTAGAGGGAGTACGAGACCATACTGTCTCCAATATCCATGGGAAAGAGACTTCGTATGTAGTGTTGCAAGTGCTAATAAATTTGTTCCAGAATAGTAGTGACCATAGGAAATTGAAACTCAAGGAGAAGGTTCGAAATATCAAAATGCAGAGGAATGAGACCATTCCACTATACCTGAGTAGGTTCACATAATGTCGTGATGAAATTGGTCAAGTTGGTGTTACTATAGCAACGAATGATTTGGTGAGCCTAGTCCTTCTAGGCCTTCCCAAGAGCTGGCACAACTACCAATATTTGGTGAACAAGAGGGAGAAGCTACCAAATTGGGAGTGCCTTTGTTTTGATTTGGTACAAGAGGAGATAAGCTGGAACACCTTAAACGAGACATCATCCAAGGGCGAGGATGAGGAAAATTGTGCCTTGGATGGAAATTCAAAGAAATGGAAAGGGAAGA
Organism: Pinus taeda; assembly: GCA_000404065.3. Lineage (NCBI taxonomy): Eukaryota > Viridiplantae > Streptophyta > Pinopsida > Pinales > Pinaceae > Pinus > Pinus taeda. The sequence continues at coordinate 24,045 of APFE030257824.1, forward strand.
AATCCCAATCCAAAGTAGAATCTAGTCAAGGGGGCAAGAAGAAAGACTTGTGCAAAATCAAGTGCTTTCACTGTCATGAATTTTGGCACTATGCAACGAAGTGTCCATGCAAGAAGGAAATAAATAAGAATGCAAGAGGAGCATTGGGTGAAGCCTTAGACTCATAGTTTGAGCTTAATTTTACTCTCATTGCATTGATGGCAAGCACATTTATGTATAGTGTGTGGTATTTGGATAGTGGTGCCTCATTCCACATGACTGGAAACAAAGAATGTTTCAGTGACTTGGAGGAGAAGGATCTCTAGATGCACATCGAGATGGGAGATGCTGAAATTTATAACACGATTCACATTGGTACAATTACTTTTCAGAGGGAGTATGACTCTCCTCTCACTCTCAAGGATGTGATGTTTGTACTGGGCCTGAAGAAGAATCTAGTCTTTGTAGCTATGTTAGAAGACCATGGCTATGATGTGATATTTAGAAAATGGAAGGCTTTCTTGAGACACAATTCCATCGGACAAGTGGAGCAGATTGGGGTTCAAGTGAATAACCTCTAAAAATTAGATGTGGAAGACTGTGTAGCATTGAGCACAAAAGTAGAGAAGGTGGAGAGTTGTGATGTCGTCTAATTATGGAATATAAGACTTAGCCATTTGCATCACGGCGCTTAAAAGATCGTGTAATAGATTTATACAAGCATCTCGAAAGTAGTACTAAAGCAGTGGGATACATGCAAAGGGTGTGCATTGGGGAACTACAAAAAGTCCACCTTCAATGATCAGGGAAACAAGGCACATGCAGTCCTTGAAAGGATCCATTCTTATGTCTGTAGACCTTTCTCGACAACCTCCACTGCCAAGAATAGGTATTATGTTATATGTGTAGATGATTTCTCATGGAAGTGTTGGATCTACTTCATGCAAAAGAAAGACCATACATTCTCCAAATTTGTTGAATTTAAAACACTTGTTGAGAAACAAACTGGCAAGAAGGTGAAGGCTCATATGAGCGATAACGAAAGTGACTATGTGTCAAATGTGTTTAAAATTTGTATGCAAAGGAAGGAATTCAACAGGATTTGGCAACACCCCATAACCAACAACGAAATGGGGTGGCTGAGAGGAAGAATAGAAGTATTGTGGAAGTAGCTAGGGAAATTTTGCATGACCAAGGCCTACCACTGCAAGTTTGGGCCGAAGTATGCAACACAATGCTCTATTTGCATAACAAGAGTCCCACAATTAAATAGATTTTGTTGCTCCTACAACTCTATTGACCTCTTAGATATACCTGAAAATCATCAAAGCACATTAGCAGAAAAAATACAGACATCATATAAAAGCTAACATAATGTACAACATAAAGAAATCGGGAGCACGTAATTCCGCTAGAAAATGAAAATCCCCTCTCTATCCTACATTATATTTAAAACTCATGGCTCAAATACAGACAACGACCAACAACTTCTAGGAACATAAAACCCTCAAAAGGGTAAGTTATGTATTTTTAATAGAAAAACATGCATCGAACAAAGAGTTACAAGATATGATAGAAGTTCGCCCAGAAATCCTAAGAACTCAAATATAATGGAATTTATCTTATAGAAAACACATATGAATGTTAATAATAACCTAGAAATAGAGACATGGCTAAAGATCCCAAAAACTCTTAGTGAAAACAAATTTGATATAGCTACTCACAAATTATGAATGAAACTTAAAAATGTTGAAGCCTTGGAACAAAAGCACGAAACACTGGACGCAGAGTTGAAAGAATACAATGAAATGACCATTGCTCTTGAAAAACTGCCATTAAAATATTACAAGGGAAAATATAGATTAAAAGATCAATGTTGTTCAAGAGGCCATACCTTTGAATCATAACCTCTTTCCCAAACTCTAATTTGTATTAATGATTTGATGGGTGCACGCTCAATATTCAATGCCATCAATCAATGCGGGGATTAGGTGTTATTTTAAGACGAGAGATTAATGTATGGAGTTGTCTTTAGTGTGACTTTTTGGAATTTTCGGTGCTGAAATTAGGCGGAAAAATGTGAGGTGAAATCTTGATTTGTGTTATTTAAACTAGTTTTTACACTATATATATGGATCCAGCGCCCTCAAAAACCCTTAGGGCACTTCGATTGTGTAGGGGTTATCCATTAATCTTGTGATTTCAATAAATTCCTCCCGGATTTTAGAGAAATTGTGTATTAAGATTTTATTTCATTTTATTTTTAATTTTTTAAAGAAATGTCATAGCCAATCAGAAAATAGTTTACTAATATTTTTTAAACAAATGTCATCACAGGTAATTAGTCCAATCAATCTTTGTAACTAATTTAATCACAATTTACTAATTTTCAAAAAAATTAAAATTTATTTTTAAATTTAAAAAAGTTAACTTTTTATAAAAATATAATATTATAAAACATTGGAAACACACGAGACAATTTTTTTTCGTTAGAAATAAAGATCAAAGCATTTTGACTAAAAAGTTGCTATGACTTAGTAGTTAGCACTTATATGATTTCAATGGCAGAGGCTTGGTCACAGTTTAAGAAGTTGTTGGTTCGTGCAGCTTTGGAGATGTTATTTTCCCACAAAGATTATACTATTCTGATAATTGGTTTGGAAAAATTGCATTTTAACGTGGGACAATGTGTGTAGGAGGGGAGTATGTGGTTGTAGAGTTTGTCTTATGTGTAGGGAGACAATTTAAGAAGTTGTTGGTTCGTGTAACTTTGGAGATGTTATTTTCCCACAAAGATTATACTATTCTGATAATTGGTTTGGAAAAATTGCATTTTAACGTGGGGCAATGTGTGTAGGAGGGGAGTATGTGGTTGTAGAGTTTTTCTTATGTGTAGGGAGACAAATGAAACTGGGTTGCATTTATTTTTACAATATCCTTGTGGTGGTGGTGCTTCCCTACTTTGGAATTTTGTTTCATATGGTGGGTAAGTAGGCCTAGGAATCACATAATCTTACCCTAATTGACTATTTGGGGCGCTTGGAAGGCTAGAAATTTCTTCGATGTTTTCATCCTAGATGGATTGCATCCAGAACCTAAAAAAATTATTTAGTTGGATCTCCTTCACTCATATCTACCGTGAACAAAATTTTACTACAAATTCTCTATCAAAGAGAGGTCATTCTGCCACACATGGTCGCATACATTTCTAGTTTCTCTAGAGTGGTGAGAGGATGGAGGATGGTTGCATTCCATTTAGTTAAGTTTCAGTTGATCTTTGTTGGCACACTCGGCTTTTTTATCTTTAATGTTTCAGTTGTTCTTTGATTTTGGTTTTGTGGACTCTATCTATTATTAGATGATGGAAGAGTGGACTCTATCTATCATTATTTTTTAGGGCTTATGCACTTCTATAAGAGAACAAGTAATCTATTAATAGATATTAAGATATAGCTATGTTACAACTTAGTTGTGGTAGTTCTTTGAATTGTAATTTTCATAATTGATGATAGACATACACGATTAAATATGTCCATATATTAGTTTTCATTGATATAGATATC
>APFE030257833.1:980-65343 GCA_000404065.3 Pinus taeda
CAGCTCAAGAGAAACTTGTTGTCCTTGGTCCACATCCGCAAGCAAGGTCACTCCATTCATATGTTTGATGGCAAACTTGAGGTAAGAAAAGATTCTGATCACTCACTTGTCATGAGGGGGAATAGAAGAAGAAAGGCTTTTCAAACTGCAAGGAACATCTGCTCATGCACAACATTTCTCATATATTTCTCATCATGAAGAAGGTACACTTCCATCAAGTTTATTATGGCATGCTAGATTTGGAAATTTAAACTATGACAGTCTCCGCTTATTGAAGAAAAATGGTGTTGCTGGTTTGCCTACAATTCCTAGAAAACTTAAGCAATGTGATGCATGCATTCTAGGAAAGCATAGAAAACAGTCCTTTCATGACTCACATTCAAGAGCACATATGAAGCTTGAACTTGTTCATTCAGATTTATGTGGTCCAATGCATGTTCCTTCTGCAAATGGAAATAAATATATCATGACATTTATTGATGACTACACCAGAATGTGTTGGGTTTATTTATTGAAGAACAAATCTGATGCTTTCCTAACATTCAATAATTTTCATAAATGGATTGAAAATGATCCACAATCTCATATTGGGTCTATTCACACTGATAATGGAAAAGAATATACATCAAATGAATTTGAACACTATGTTAGCCAACATGGGATTAAACATCAAACAATTGTGCCTTATAATCCCCAACAGAATGGTGTAGTTGAAAGAATGAATCGAATGATCCTGAATATGGTACGATCCATGCTTTTTTTCAAAAATGTAAAGATAATGTTTTTGGTTGATGTTGTTCTATGTGCTGGATATATAAAGAATAGATGTCCATCTAGTGCTATAAGAAACAAGACTCCTTATGAATTTTGGTATGGACATGTTCCTTCGGTAAAACATCTCAGGATTTTTGGTCCCATTTGTTATGCTTTGATACCAAAGGTACATAGAAACAAACTTGGTGCTAGAAGTCGTAAGTGTATTTTCCTGGGGTATTCAAATACCTCCAAATCATACCGCCTCTATGATGAAGAAAATAAAAATTTTGTTATATCTAGAGATGTAATTTTTCTTGAATCATCCAAATCTGACAATGTTGTTGAGCGGCAACTTGATCGCTTGGATAGATGCGCAAAAACGTAATCATTTCAAGAATTTGAAAATCAGATTCCACATCTTGAAGGGGGATTCCTATACTAGATCAACATGCAGAATCTTCTTCTGAAGAATACTCTCCCCTGACTAAAACTCCAACAACGGATGATGCTTTAAGTGATGTAATTGATAGAATTGGGAGACTCAATCTTGATTCACTCCCAACTAAATCAACGGAGCAGCCTGGACCATCTCAGAAAGGTCCCCCAAAATGGCTGACAAAGACACTTGAAAGTGTTCATCCTGATGAAATTGGAAAAACACGAACCAGAAATTCAAACCGACAAAATGGAGATGATGTAGATGACTCTAATTCACCTGTTGATATGGATGTTTCTTATGATTGTGAATTGAACTTGTCTACAGATTTTGAACCAACTTCCTTTAAAGAAGTTGCTTCTCATGATGAATGGAAAGAAGCAATGCAAAAGGAGTATGATGCCCTCATAAAGAACGACACTTGGAAGCTGGTTGATCCTCCATTTGGAACCAAACCAATTGGCTGCAAGTGGGTCTACAAGAACAAGTACAAAGCTGATGGCTCACTTGACAAGCACAAAGCTAGGCTTGTGGCAAAAGGTTTTGCACAGAAGGAAGGGGTCGATTATGAGGAAACTTTTGCCCCCACAGCAAAATGGGCCACCATCAGGACACTCTTTGCACTAGCAACTCAGAACGGTTGGAAAGTCCATCAAATGGATGTAAAAACTGCCTTCTTGAATGGAGATCTAAAAGAAAATGTTTTTATGTCCCAGCCTGAAGGATTTGCTGTGAAAGGACATGAACATAAAGTATGCAAACTTGTGAAGTCCTTGTATGGCCTCAAACAAGCACCACGAGCCTCGTATGAAAAGCTAACTGAGCATCTTCTGGAACTCAACTTCAATCCTTTTGATCTTGATGATGCAACTTTATTTGTCAAGAAAGTTGGCAAAACATTTGCATATCTTGTGGTATATGTAGATGATCTTGTAATGACAGGGAACAATGAAAGGTATATTACATCCATAAAGAAAGAATTAGGAAAAAGTTTTGAAATGACTAATTTGGGGCATGTTCATTACTATCTTGGCATTGAAGTAACCCAACATCCAAAATCCATATTTCTTTCTCAAAAGAAATACATTGGAGATTTGTTAAACAGATTTGGCATGACAAAGTGCAATCCTCTTTCTACTCCAATGGAACAAAGCTTAAAGCTCACATCTATTGAAGGAAAGGAATTTGAGGATGCAACAAAGTATAGACTGCTTGTAGGAAGTCTCATCTACCTCACTACTACCAGACCAGACATTTCATTTGTTGTTGGAATCCTCTCCAGGTTTATGCAAAAGCCTTGTGAGGGACATTGGTCTACTACAAAAAGAGTTCTAAATTACTTGAAGGGAACTCAAGATCTTGGAATCAAGTATACACAGGTGGACGACTTCATCTTGATTGGATACTCTGATTCAGACTTTGATGGAGACAAAGAAACTAGAGTATCTACTTCAAGATATGCTATGAGTCTTGGATCCAGAGCTGTCTCATGGAGATCACGCAAACAATCAGTTCCGACAGATTCCACAACAGAAGCAGAATACGTGGCAGCAGCTGAAGCAACGAAAGAAATTGTCTGGATCAGGAAAATTCTTGAAGATTTGCAGGTAAAACAAGTACAATCAACTCCACTCATGATTGACAACACCTCTGCAATAAAGTTAGCCAAGGACCCAAAGTTCCATGATCATACAACGCACATCAATACTAAATATCATCTGATTCGACATCATATTGAGGCCAAAACAATCCATCTCCATCATTGTTGCACAAATGAGCAAATTGCAGACATCTTCACCAAAGTGCTTGGAAGAGAAAAGCTTGAAAGATTCAGAACGATGCTTGGACTCACCAACATCCCTTCAGATTAAGGGGGGGAATGTTGACACCTAATCTTCTGGAATGTGAACAGTCATCAAGAAGATGAAATGATCAGTCACATTCATGTGTATATAACAATAGCTACCTAACGAAATATACGTATCAGTTTTTCTGGAGTTACTCCTGGCCTAACATCATTAAATCGTCAACTTGGGTTGATATGTGGACATGAAATATTCGATGTTGATTGTTGTTCTTTGAATAACTAAGGAAGGCCGAGCCATAAGGAAATCATTTAGACTTTTTTTGACCTATTGATTGGAGATAAATGTCCTATATGCATGAGATGGTTGAAGAAAAGATCATGACCTACTATTATAAGGAATACATTTGATATTTTACAGCTTGAACTAAAGCATCCTCCGAATCTCCTAATTCTAGGGATATATTTACCATTTCCAATTTAGAATTATTTTGTAATATAAAAAGCAGGATTAAAATCTAGTAGTTAAGTTAATTATCCATGTTAATTGTAATAGAGGCTAAAGAGATAGATTTTTCTGTGTTTTTACATCTCTTGTAATTTACTGTTGCAAATTAATGAAGATTTCATTGATTCCGTTTTAATGTAGTGCATTGAGTTAACTACAATATGGTTAAATTTTAGTGCCCATGGGCAAAGTCCTAGGATGGATATTGTCTTCCTTTGCATTATTATTGCATCTTACTTTCAGCTTGTGAATGACTAAATATTTTTTAGATTAAATATCTGATTACAAGATTTATTGTTAGTGTTTACAAACAATTTTAGTGAATAACGTTAAACGATATTTCATTTATAGAATTATGTTTTTCTATTGTCTTCCACAGCAAGTGTGAATTGTTAGCTTCAAGATTTAACATTTTTCTGATAAATACATTTCATGCCTTTTATCACAGCTATCATTCCTTAGTAAGAAACTTGGATTTCTCTATGATTCCTAAATAGGAACTTCATAATTTATTTCTGTTATTGGTGTTTTTATGATTTAGAAGTAGAAATCAAGTACTCTTTTAGTAATATTTCATTTCTCAATCTCTGCTTCTTATTAGTCTCACTGAAAACAAGGTAATCTGAACACTACCCTTGCATGAATTATGCAGACAACCTTGCGATAAAAATATGAAATCCTAGGTTGACAATTTAATGTGTAGAGGTTTAAGTTCATTCTTTAGGAACAACTTATATTTGAACATCTACTCTTCAATTTATCCCATATGCTAAGTAGTTACCAAAACAAATTATAATTGATTCATTTGGTAGGATGATTCACAAACCATATCTCCTTCCTGAGATATTCAAAGGGATCTCTTTCTAGTGGCTTAGTAAATATGTCTGCAAGTTGGTCTTTAGTGTTCACATATTCAAGTCGAACAATGCTATTTGCAACCTTCTCTCTTAATAAATGGAACATCATAGGGATGTGCTTGGTCTTTGACTGCATGATACCATTATTAGAGATACTGATGGCACTAGTATTATCACACATGATTGGAATGGGATCAACCAACTCTACCTTAATTTTCTTTAATTTCTCCTTCATCCATAGAATTTGTGAGCAACAAGTGGAAGTTGCAATAAATTGTGCTTCAACAGTTGATAAATAAATGGAGTCTTGTTTCTTGCTAACCCAAGACACTATGTAGTTGGTTTTAGGAATTTTCAGGTTTCAATATGTAGGGTATAGGATTATGTTCATATAGTCCTACAAGAGGGCCCCAACTGCCCTAGATGTCGGTATAGATGCCCCATTATTTGGTATGCTCTCGCTGACTATAAAGCTGACTATGAGCTGACATAAGCAGGTAAGTTTTTAGCATTCTAGGAAGTCAAAAATAGGAATGGATTCGAATTCTATAGAGAGCATCATTACCTAGCTTACTCTGTAACCTTACTTTATGTCAACCATTTCTTTCCATGAGGTCCCGCAAAAAGGTAAGCCTACGGTTGATGTTCAGCCTTGGAATTGTTATAATTCTTCACCTTATTTCCTTACTTTATAGTTGGTTTTTCAAAATTTTCGAGCACAAATTATAATAACTTAAATGCTACAAAGTCATAGAATGGAGTAGTAGTGATTTTTTTATTTTACCTCATTAGTTAATCAATTTTAATCTTGAATATGTCATTAAATCATCAACATGGGTTGATATATGGATAGGAAATACTCGATGTTGATTGTTGTTCTTCGAATAACTAAGGAAGGCCAAGCCATAAGGAAATTGTTCAGACTATTTTTGACCTATTGATTGTGGATGAACGTCCTATATGCATGACATTGTTGAAGAGAAGACCATGACTTACTATTCAAATGAAGATGTTTCATATTTTACAGCTTGAATTAAAGAATCCTAAGAATATCCCGATTCTCGAGATATATTTACCATTTCCAATTTAGAATTATTTTGTAATATAAAAAGTAGTATTAAACTGTAGTAGTTAAGTTAATTCTCCATGTCAATTGTAATAAAGGCTAAAGAGACAGATTGTTCTTAGTTTTTACATCTCTTGTAATTTACTATTGCATGGTAATGAAGATTTAGGTGATTTAGTTTTAATGTAGTGCATTGAGTTAAGTACAAGACCATTAAATTTCAGTGACTATGGGCCATGTCCTGGGATGAATATTGTCTTCCTCTGTATTATTATTGCATCTTATTTTTAGCTTTTGAATGATTAATCATTTTTTAGATTAAATATCTGCTTACCAAATTTATTGTTTCTCTTTACAAGCAATTGTAGTGAATAACGTTAAATAATATTTCCTTTATAGTGTTATATCTTTCTATTGTTTTCTGCAGCAAGTGTGAATTGTTAGCTTCAAAGATTTAGCATTTTTCTGATAAATTCATTTCATGCCTTCTATAAAAGCTATCATTCCTTAATAAGAAACTTGGATTGCTCTATGTGTTAGGTCCCTATACTACTAGTGTAACTTCTTATTGTTAGTAGTACAACCACCTTATTATATTGTTGTGCTCATTTAGTCCCCATATTGTTATCATTGTGCCCCATAGAAGCCCACTAATTTTATTATTGTGCCCTTAAATTATTATTGTTAGGTTAGCTCTGATTATATTATGACCCCTTAGACTCCTATATATAGAAAGGAGGTCTTGTCATTTGTATCATCCATGAATTGTTCATTTGTGAAATGTAAAGGAGGTTTCCCCCTCGAAGAGGCTTATTTCTAAGGCGTTGACCTATATTTTCTATCTTTTTGTTAGCTGGTTTCATAACATTTGGTATTAGAGCTTTGGATTCTAGGTTTCACTCCTCCAAATAGTTCATCATGTAATTTTAGCTATAACATTTTCTATATGAAGTTTTAGAAGCTAAAACAAAAACCCATTTGAGAAGAAATTGTTCTAAACCTCGAGTCCGAATTTCAGATATTGTATCCTTATGTTTTCAGAGATATGATTTGAGGAAGTTAGGGATTTTGTAAAGCTCCATAATTTCATTTGAAATAGTTCATCATGGAATTTTAGCTAGAATTTTTTTTCTACAAAGGTTCAAAATTTGAAATTAAAACCCACTTGATACAAAAGCATGGGGAAGCACAGGCCCAAATTTCAAATCTTGTTTCACTATATCTTCGAAGATATAGTCCAAGCAATTTAGTGTTTATTTAGCCTCCTAAATTACATCCAAAACAGGTGACCTGGGGAAAATCATCATAACTCTCTCTCTCTCATCATCTGATTCAAATTTCATAAAAAGTGACGAAAATCAAACAGACCATAGTTTGTTGGGAATTATTTTCAGAACCTAAGGTTGAAACAGTGACACATGAAACTTCATACAAGTTCACTCCACTAAACAAGTCTATAAATAGGTCATCGCGGGAGATTGTGAATAAATCATTCTTTGGGAATCCAATTGTGATCAGAGTTGCATTGTTAGAAAGAGGACTCAGAGTGATATTGCAAGCGGAAGTTTCAGAACTTCACAATTTGGTTCTGATATCAGTGTTTTTATGATTTAGAGGTAGAAGGCAAGTATTCTTTTAGTAATCTTTCATTTCTCAATCGCTGCTTCTTATTAGTCTCACTCAAAACAAGGTAATCTGAACACTACCCTTGCACCAATTGTGTAGACAACCTTGCGATAACAATATGAAATCCTAGGTTGACAATTTAATGTGTAGAGGTTTAAGTTGATATTTTTGGAACAACTTATATCTGAACACCTACTCTTCAATTTATCCCATATGCTAAGTAGCTACCAAAACACATTGTAATTGATTCATTTGGGAGGATGATTCAAAACCCCTATCTCCTTGCTGAGATATTCAAAGGGATTTCTTGCTAGTGTCTTAGTAAAGATGTTTGCAAGTTGGTCTTTAGTGTTCACATATTCAAGTCGAACAATGCTAGTTGCAACCTTCTCTCTTAAGAAATGGAACATGATAGGGATGTGCTTGGTCTTTGAGTGCATGATAGGATCATTAGAGATATTGATGGCACTAGTATTATCACACATGATTGGAATGGGATAAGCCAGCTTTACCTTAATTTCCTTCAAGTTCTACTTCATCCATAGAATTTGTGAGCAACAAGTGTAAGTTGCAATAAATTTTGCTTCAGCAGTTGATAAATAAATGGAGTCTTGTTTCTTGCTAATCCAAGACACTATGTAGTTGGTTTTACGAATTTTCAAGTTGCAATATGTAGGGTACATTCTTATGTTCATATGGACCTACAGGAGGGCCCCAACTGGATTATATGTCGTATAGATGCCCCATAATTTGGTATGCTCTGGATGACTACAAAGCTAAGTATGAGCTAATGGAAGCAAGTAAGTTGTTAGCATTCTAGGAAGTCAGAAATAGGAATGGATTCAGACACTATGGAGAGCATCCTTACCTGGCTTACTCTCTAACCTTACTTTACGTCAACAATCTCTTTCCATGAGGTCATGCAAAGAGGTAAGCCAAAGGCTTACATTGTGCCTTGGAATTGGTATAATTCATCACCTTATTTTCTTATTTTATAGTTAGTGTTTCAAATCTTTCGAGCACAAATTATAATCATTTAAATGCTAAAAAGTCATAGAATGGAGTAGTAGCGATTTTTTTATTTTATCTCATTAGTGAATCAATTTGAATCTTGAAGATGTCATTAAATCATCAACTTGGGTTGATAAATGGACAGGAAATATTCGATGTTGATTGTTGTTCTTTGAATAATTAAGGAAGGCTGAGCCATAAGGAAATCGTTCAGACTATTTGTGACCTATTGATCATTGATGAATGTCCTATATGCATGAGATGGTTGAAGAGAATATCATGACCTACTATTCTAAGGAAGACGTTTTATATTTTACATCTTGAATTAAAGCATCCTAAGAATCTCCATATTCATGAGATATATTTACCATTTCCAATTTAGAATTATTTTGTAACATAAAATTTAGCATTAAACACTAGTATTTAAGTTAATTATCCATGTTAATTGTAATAGAGGCTAAAGAGACGGATTGTTCTAAGTTTTAACATCTCTTGTAATTCACTGGTACATGTTAATGAAGATTCCAATGATTCAGTTTTAAAGTAGTGCACTGAGTTAACTAAAAGACAGTTAAGTTTCATTGATTGTGGGCCAAGTCCTGGGATGAATATTGCCTTCCTCTTTATTACTATTGCAACTTAATTTCAACTTTTGAATGATTAATCATTTCTTAGATTAAATCTCTGCTTGTCATATTTACTGTCACTGTTTACAAGGAATTGTAGGGAATAACATTAAATGATATTTCCTTTATATCATTATCTTTTTCTATTGTTTTCTGCAGCAAGTGTGAATTGTTAGCTTTGAATATTTAGCTTTTTTCTGATAAATACATTTCATGCCTTTTCTCACAACTATCATTGCTTAGTAAGAAACTTGGATTTCTCTATGATTCCTGAATAGGAACTTCACAATTTATTTTTGTTATCAGTGTTTTTATGATTTAGAGGTAGAAAGGAAGTATTCTTTTAGCAATCTTTCATTTCTCAATCTCTCTTTGTATTAGTCTCACTCAAAACAAGGTAATATGAACACTACCCTTGCACCAATTGTGTAGACAAACTTGTGATAAAAATATGAAATACTAGGTTGACAGTTTAATGTGTAGAGTTTTAAGTTGATTCTTTAGAAACAACTTATACCCGAACACCTACTCTTCATTTTATCCCATATGCTAAGTAGCTACAAAAACACATTATAATTGATTAATTTGGGAGGATGGTTCACAACCCCAATCTCCTTTGTGAGATATTGAAAGGTATCTCTTGCTAGTGGCTTAGTAAAGATGTCTACAAGTTGGTCTTTAGTGTTGGCATATTCAAGTCGAACAACACTATTTGCAACCTTCTCTCTTAAGAAATGGAACATGATAGGGATGTTCTTGGTCTTTGTGTGCATGATAGGATTATTAAAGATACTGATGGCACTATTATTATCACACATGACTGGAATGGGATCAACCATATCTACCTTAATTTCCTTCAAGTTCTGCTTCATCCATAGAATTTGTGAGAAACAAGTGGAAGTTGCAATAAATTGTGCTTCAGTAGTTGATAAATAAATGGAGTCTTGTTTCTTGCTAACCCAAGAGACTATATAGTTGGTTTTAGGAATTTTCAAGGTGCAATATGTAGTGTACATGATTATGTTCATATGGTCCTACAAGAGGGCTCTGGCTAGCTTAGATGTCGGTATAGATGCCCCATAATTTGGTATGCTCTAGATGACTATGAAGCTGAGTATGAGCTAACAAAGGAAGGTAAGTTTTTAGCATTCTAGGAAGTTAGAAATTGGAATGGATTCATACACTATGGATAGAATCCTTACTTGGCTTACTCTCTAACCTTACTTTATGTCACCATCCCTTTCCATGAGGTCATGCAAAAAGGTAAGCCTAGGGATGATGTCACGCCTTGGAATTGGTATAATTCTTCACCTTATTTCCTTATTTTATAGTTATTTTCTCAAATATTTCAAGCACAAATCATAATAATTTAAATTCTACAAAGTCATAGAATGGAGTAGTAGCAATTTTGTTATTTTACCTCATTAGTGAATTGATTTGAATCTTGAAGATGTTATTGAATCATTAGCTTGGGTTCATATATGGACAGGAAATATTCGATGTTGATTGTTGTTGTTTGAATAACTAAGGAAGGCCAAGGCATAAGGAAAACATTTAGGCTATTTTTGACCTATTGATCATGAATGAATGTCCTATATGCATGAGATGGTTGAAGAGAAGATCGGGACCTTCTATTCTAAGGAATACGTTTCATATTTTACAGGTTGAATTAAAGCATCCTAAGAATCTCCCGGTTCTTCGGATATATTTACTATTTCCAATTTAGAATTATTTTGTAATATAAAAAAGTAGTATTAAACTCTAGTAGTTAAGTTAATTATCCATGTTAATTGTAATAGAGGCTAAAGAGATAGATTTTTTTGAGTTTTTAATTCACTAAGTTTTTAGATTGTTAATTCACTGTTGTATGTTAATGAAGATTTCAGTGATTCAGTTTTAATGCAGTGCATTGAGTTAACTACAAGACGGTTAAATTTCAGTGACAGTGGGCCAAGTATGTATTAATATTGAATCTTACTTTCAGCTTTTCAATGATTAAAAATTTATTATATGAAATCTCTGTGAACCAGATTTATTGTTACTGTTTACAAGCAATTGTAGTGAATAAAGTTAAACGATATTTCCTTTATAGCTTTACCTTTTTCTATTGTTTTCTCTGACAAGTGTGAATTGTTAGCTTCGAAGATTTAGCATTTTTTTGATAAACTCATTTCGGGCCTTTTATCACAACTATCATTCCTTAGTAAGAAACACGGATTGCACTATGATTCCCAAATAGGAACTTCACAATTTATTTTTGTTATCGGTGTTTTTATGATTTAGAGGTAGAAAGCAAGTATTATTTTAGTAACCTTTCATTTCTGAATCTCTGCTTCTTATTAGTCTTACTCAAAACAAGGTAATCTGAACACTACCCTTGCACCAATTGTGCAGAGAACCTTGCGATAAAAATATGAAATCCTAGGTTGACAATTTAATGTGTAGAGCTCCAAGTTGATTCTTTAGGAACAACTTAAATCTGAACACCTACTCTTCAATTTATACCATATTCTAAGTAGCTACCAAAAGTAATTGATTCATTTGGGAGGATGATTTACAACCCCTATCTCCTTCCTGAGATATTCAAAGGGATATCTTGCTAGTGGCTTAGTAAAGATGTCTGCAAGTTGGTCTATAGTGTTCACTTATTTAAGTCAAACAATGATAGTTACAACCTTCTCTCTTAAGAAGTGGAACATGATAGGGACGTGCTTCGTCTTTGAGTATGTGATAGGATTATTAAAGATATTAATGGCACTAGTATTATCACACATGATTGAAATGGGATCAGCCAACTCTACCTTAATTTCCTTCAAGTTCTACTTCATCCATAGAATTTGTGAGCAACAAGTGGAAGTTGCAATAAATTGTGCTTCAGTAGTTGATAAATAAATGGAGTCTTGTTTCTTGCTAACCCAAGACACTATGTAGTTGGTTTTATGAATTTTCAAGTTGCAATATGTAGGGTACATTCTTATGTTCATATGGTCCTACAGGAGGGCCCCAACTAGCTTAGATGTCATATAGATGCCCCATAATTTGGTATGCTCTAGATGACTACAAAGCTAAGTATGAGCTAGTGGAAGAAGGTAAGTTGTTAGCATTCTAGGAGGTCAGAAATAGAAGTGGATTTAGAAACTATGGAGAGCATCCTTACCTAGCTCACTCTCTAACCTTACTTTATGACAACCATCTCTTTCCATTAGGTCATGCAAAAAGGTAAGCCCAAGGATGATGTTGGGCCTTGGAATTGGTATAATTCTTCACCTTATTTCCTTATTTTATAGTTAGTTTTTCAAATCTTTCAAGCACAAATTATAATAACTTAATTGCTACAAGGTCATAAAATGGAGTAGTAGCAATTTTGTTATGTTTTCTAATTATTGAATCTTGATGATGTCATTGAATCATCAACTTGGGTTGTTATCTGGATAGGAAATATTAAATGTTGATTGTTGTTCTTTGAATAACTAAGGAAGGCTGAGCCATAAGGAAATTGTTTAGACTATTTTTGACCTATTGATCATCGATGAATGTCCTATATGCATGAGATGGTTGAAGAGAAGATCATGACCTACTATTCTAAGGAAGATGTTTCATATTTTACAGCTTGAATTAAAGCATCCTATGAATCTCCCGATTCTCGGGATATGTTTACCATTTCCAATTTAGAATTATTTTGTAATATAAAAAGTAGTATTAAATTGTAGTAGTTAAGTTAATTATCCATGTTGATTGTAATAAAGGCTAAAGAGACAAATTTTTCTGATTTTTTACATCTCTTCTAATGTACTGTTGCATGTTAATGAAGATTTTAGTGATTCAATTTCAATGTAGTGCATTGAGTTAACTACAAGACGGTTAAATTTTAGTGACTGTGGGCCAAGTCCTGGGATGAATATTGTCTTCCTCTGTATTATTATTACATCTTACTTTCATCTTTTGAATGATTAATCATTTCTTATATTAAGTCCTTGCTTCTCAGATTTATTGTTACTGTTTACAAGCAATTGTAGTGAATACTGTTAAACGATATTTCATTTATAGCATTATCTTTTTCTATTGTTTTCCATAGCAAGTTGAATTGTTAGCTTCCAAGATTTAGTGTTTTTATGATAAATGCATTTCAGGCCTTTTATCACAGCTATGATTATTTAGTAAGGAACTTGGATTGCTCTATAATTCCTGAATAGGAACTTCACAATTTATTTACGTCATTAGTGTTTTTATGATTTAGAGGTAAAAAGCAAGTATTATATTAGTAATCTTTTATTTCTCAATCTATGCTTCTTATTAGTCTCACTGAAAACAAGGTAATCTGAACACTATCCTTGCACCAATTGTGTAGACAATCTTGTGATAAAAATATGAAATCCTAGGTTGACAATTTAATGTGTAGAGGCTTAAGTTGATTCTTTAAGAACAACTTATATCCGAACACTTACTCTTCAATTTAACCCATATGCTAATTAGCTACCAAAACACATTATAGTTGATTCATTTGGGAGGATGATTCAGAAACCCTATCTCCTTCCTGAGATATTCAGAGGGGTCTCTTTATAGTGGCTTAGTAAAGATGTCTACAAGTTGGTCTTTAGTGTTCACATATTCAAGTCGAACAATGCTAGTTGCAGACTTCTCCCTTAAGAAATGAAACATGATAGGGATGTGCTTGGTCTTTGACTACATGACAATATTATTAGAGATATTGATGGCACTAGTATTTTCACACATGATTGGAATGGGATCAACCAACTCTACCTTAATTTCCCTCAATTTCTGCTTCATCTATAGAATTTGTGAGCAACAAGTGGAAGTTGCAATATATTATGCTTCAGCAGTTGATAAATAAATGGAGTCTTGTTTCTTTCAGACCCAAGACACTAAGTAGTTTCCCAAAAAGAATGTTGCACCCAAGGTACTCTTCCTAAATCAATACTTCTTTTTCAATTAGCATTAGTATAGGAATTTAACTTAAACTCTTTGTTTTTGGCATACCACAGTCCATAATTAGTTGTTCCATAAAGATATTTAAAAATATTTTTGATAGTGATGACAAGGCCCACTACTTGCATGATGTATGGTCTCGAAGATGTGAGATAAGACAATCTTCCTATCATTTTTCTATACTCGTTCTAATTGACCAATGTTGTCTCATCTTCTTTGCACAATTTGTAGTTTGTAACCATAGTTGTGCTAATTGGCTTGCAATCAGCCAACCTAGAATTCTTCAAAGTTTCTCATAGGTACTTGGATTTGGAGATAAATACCCCATTTTTTGATTGAGAAAATTTCAATCCTAAGAATAAGGGAAATTCTTTGATGATGGACATATGGAACTATGCTTGCATACAGTTTGTGAATTGATGTCCCAATTGTTCTAGGTCACTTCCAAATATTATGTCATCCACATACACTACTACAATTAGTATATCATCATCTTCAGACTTTATGTAGAGTTTTTTGTGTACAATACCTTTCTTAAATCCTTGTTGTTGAAGGTATCGGTTCAGTCTTGCATACTAGGCTCTAGGAGCCTATTTGAGTCCATATAAGGCCTTTTACAGTTTTCACACAAACCCTTCATTTTTGGTGAGCATGAATCCTTCTGGTTTCTCAATGTAAACTTCTTGTTCCAGATCTCCTTTGAAAAACTATGACTTCACATCCATATGATATACCTTGATGTTTTTATGAGTAGCAAAGGAAGGACATATTTTGATAGCTTCTAGTCTAGCTACTAGTGCAAAGGTTTCCTCAAAATATACCCCCTCTATTTGGGAACACACTTTCCAAACTAATGAAGCCTTGTTCTTGATTACTTAACCTTTCTCATTTAGCTTATTTTTGAAGACCAATTTTGTATCTATGCCATTTTTCCCTTTGGGTCTTGGAACAATTTCCCAAGATTCATTCTTCTCAATTTGGTCAATTTCTTCATTCATAACTCTTACCCAGAGACTTTCCTCACTTGCCTAGATGATATTGTTAGGCTCGATGTGAGATAACAAAGCTACATTTGCACAACTTTAACTAACAAAAAATTTCCTCCTTGTTTGAACACAAAGTATTTGATATCTAAGAATTTGACTCTCAGAATGTTATTTCTATACATAGATAGAAGGTGTTTTAGGCCTTGGATTTGTGCTCGTTTCTATGTATTCTTTATCTAAATCTGTTTCATCCTGATTTGAGGGCCTAATGTTTGAATTATCTTCTCCACATGAGTTCTTGTTTCCTTTGGAGGACTCAGGTTGTGAACCTATTTCGTCTATTACTACATCAATGTAATCCTAAACCGTCTTTGTTTGTTGGTTTCGACACTTGTATAATTTACTTCGAGTGGAGTACCTGAGTAATATATCCTCATCGGTGCTTGACTCAAACTTCCCAAGATTTTTATCATTCCTTTTGATAAATAAATTTCTCTGAAACACCTTGCAGTGTTTAATTGACATGGGTCTTCCCTTCCACAAATCATAGGGAGTTTTATCAATATTAGACCTAAATTGTGTTCTACTTGATAGGTACATTGCTTCTTGTTTTTCTTATCCCCATAAGATGTCAGGTACATATCCTTCATCCTTCATAGTTGTAGCCATTTCCTGGATTGTTCTATTATTTCTCTCAACTTGTTATGAAACCAACTCACAAAAAGATAGAAAAGATAGACCAATGCCTTAGAAATAAGCCTTTTCGAGGGGAAGACCTCCTTTACATTACACAAATGAACAATTATTAGATGATATAAATGAAAAGACCTCCTTTCTATATATAGGAGGCGAAGGGGTCATAATATAATCAGAGCTAACATAACAATAATAATGTAAGGGCACAATAACTTCTATGGGGCGCAATAATAAAAATATAATAAGGGGCTTGTACTAATAACAATGAGGGGTTACACTAGTAGTCTAGGGACCTAAAATGCCCCTCTCCTTCAAAAATTGTTGTCCTCAATGCTTGAGTAGTCTTGATGCTTCTATATAAATTCTTGTCCTCCCATGTGCAATATTCATTGGCTAAGTTCTTCCACTTGATGAGATACTTTGGAATTGATCTATTTGGTAGCTATCGATTTTTTAGTTCTGTGATGGCTTCAGGTTCCAATATCATTGTTCCTTCCTTGTCAAGTTCTCAAAATACTATTTGAACTGGGATCTTCTGTAACTTTTGAATGAGTTCCCACTCCTTTGGGTATATGGATATCTGTAAGGCCTGATGTTTGGAGGAACACTTCTTGGAATCAAATGAATAGAATGATCAAGGTCACAAATAGGTGGGAGGCCTTTGGGAGTCTCAAATACCTTAGAATGATTGTCCAAAACATTTTGGAGATCTAGATAAATACATGATTTTGATGTAGGATCCTCGAGTGAACATAGTTGTGCAATTACGCCCTGTTGTTCTTTATTCAGAAGCTTTGTCACGCTATTAGAGTTTACTATCTCTCTAGGTTTCCCTTCAATACCCCTCAATTCATCTTCCTTTCCTTCCCAAAAACATTTCAAGAAAAGTTCTTGACAATTAAAAGCTATCGTACCCAAAGATCGTAGCCATTGGACTCCTAGTAAAACATCAACACCACCAACTGGAATGGAAAGCATTGGGATATTTGATACATATGCTCCCATGGAAAGCTTCATATTATGGAGCTTTCCAAATAAAATTAGGATTCCTCCACTTGCAACCATCACTTGACACTCTAGTGCTGGATATAGCAAGCAATTCAATTTCTTGGCTATCTTACAATGAATAAAATTATGGGTACTACCCAAATCAATCAACATTGTTACCTTTTTCTTCTTGATATGTCCTTCTATCTTGATAGTTTTAGGAGTAGTAATTTCTTCCAATGCATTACAATATATGGTCAGATTCATTTCTTGAAGCTCGATGTGATCTTTCAATTCTTGAACATTTCTCTTCTTGATATGTCCTTCTATAATGATAGTTTGAGGAGTGGTAATCCCAATCAATGCATTACAAGATATTGTTGGATTTATTTCTTCTTTCTTGATGTGATCTTTCACTTCTTGCACCTTTTTCTTATTGATATGTTCTTCTATCTTGAGAGTTTGAGGAGTGGTAATTCTTTCCAATGCTTTACAAGATATGGTCGGATTCATTTTTTCTTTCTCTGGGGTGGTTTCTTTGTGTATATCCTCTTCTTTTTTATGTTTCTTGATCCTTTTCTTTCTCCTCTTCATAATCTATGTAAAATAATTTCTTCTCTGCACATTTATGGCCTTTAGTATATTTGCTATCACAATTGCAACAAAGCCCTTATTATCCTTTTTCTTCCAATTGTTGTGGCGTAAACCTTGTAGGTTCTAGAAGGATAGGAGAAAAAACACTTCCATAATTATAGTCGTGAGTGGTGGGACTCCTTGTTTCCATAATCTCGCTTTCAATTTTTCTTGCCAACCTAAATTCCTTCTCCAATCAATCAGGTTCCTAAAGACGAACCTCATGTTGAATGTTATCCTTTAAAGTCCGTATGAAGACATCAACCATTTTCTTCTCTCGAATATCATTTACCCTTGTATTCAATTTTTGGAACTCCTCAATGTGCTCTGCCATTGAATCCTTTTGTTTGAGATTGATCAATTGGCTAAATAATGTGTTTCTCTTTGTATCCTCATAATGTGCTATCATTTCCTCCATGAAAATTGACCACATGACAAGTGGTTTACGAGAACAAAGACCTTTATACCATAAAAATTGATTTGGTTCTAAATAATTAGATGCAATACATATATTTTGTAACAATGATGCCCCATGTAGATCAAAATATCTCTCCACGTACCATATCCAATTTACTGGATCCTTGCCATCAAACTTCCTCATCTCGCTTTTTCTTCATTTTAGGAGCTTGATCTTAAAATGACTATAACTCTGTCCTTTCGAATTTTTAGGTTCTAAAATTTTGATTTGTAATAGCCCTTTGAGAAGTCTTTCTAACTCTACAAGTCTAACTACAATTGGATTCCTGAAGAAAGTTCTATTCCCAATCTCCCGTGATGACCTGATTATAGACTAGTTTAGTAGAGTGAACTTGTATGACGTGCCACATGTCACTATTTCAACCTTAGGTTCTACAAATTATACCCAAACAAAATACAGTTTGTCCTCTTTCTGTAAATTCTTACGAAAGTTCAATCTGACGCTCAAAGAGAATGTTATGATGATCTTCCCAAGGTCACTTGTTTAGGATGTAATTCGGGAGTCTACAAAAACCCTAAATGCCTCAGGTCATATATCCAAAAATATAGTGAGACAAGATTAGAAATTCAGATCCACGGTTCAAACAAAGTTCTTCTCAAATGGTTTCTTTTTTTAGGTTCTGAAACTTCGTAGTGAAAAATTTATAGTGAAAATTATATTATGACATGTTTTAGATGAAAATATGGAGCTTTCCAAAACCCTAACTTCCTCACATCATATATCCTAAAATGTAGTGAGAGAATATATGAAATTCGGACCCTAGGTTCAACGTGATTTTTTCTCAAATGAGATTTTTTTTAGGTTTCGAAACATCACAAAAAAAATGTTATAGCGAAAATTCCACGATGGCCTGTTTGGAGCAACAAAACCCTAGCATCCAAAGCTCTGTTACCAAATGTTGTGAAAACAACTCACAAAAAGATAGAAAAGATAGATCAATGCCTTATAAATAAGCCTTTTCAAGAGTGAAACCTCCTTTACATTATAGAAATGAACAATTCTTAGATGATACAGATGAAAAGACCTCCTTTCTATATATAGGAGTCTAAAGGGTCATAATATAATTAGAGCCAACATAACAATAATAATGTAAGGGCACAATAATAACAATAGTAGGCTTCTATGGGGCACAATAATAAAAATATGGGGACTACATGAGCACAACAATATAATAAGGGGGTTGTACTAATAACAATAAGGCGTTACACTAGTATTATAGGGACCTAACACAACTACTCCATTTCCTTGTGGACTTCTTGCCATAGAATATTACCTCCATATGCCATGCTCTTCACATAATTATTTAAACTATCTTGAATTTTATTCTCCTCCTCTTTAGGATCTTGAGAAATTGATATTTATATCTTTCTCATTTTCTACTTGATCTTTAAATTTTTTAAAATGTTTAAACATTTCTAATTTTTTCTTTAAGAGCACAATCCAAGTGGCCTTGCTAAAATTATCAATAAGCAACATAAAATAACTTTATCCCCTTGGGATTGTTTCTCTATTTGTGCTGCATATATCTATGTGAATTAGCTCTAGTGGTCTATATGAACATAACTATTTTGTCTTGAAATGAGTCCTAGTCTACTTAGAAAATTGACAAGACTTACAAATTGAATTATCAGGCCTTGATTGTCTTAGTAAAACTCTCACATCTCCCATCTTGATAACTTTTATCAGAATATGAAAATTCATATGACCAAGTCTGATATGCCATAATCGAGCTTAACTCATCTTGCTCAAAGAACAACCTACTCTGGAGTCATCAAACATATATACATTATTGTGAGTTGTAACTACATTTCCCACCACCTTTCAATTTTCTTCATTTCGGGTCTCACAGTTCTTGGATAGAAAGGTTTCATTATAGCCATTATCACACATCTGACGTACAATAAGAAATTTGTGCTTGACACCTTATACATACAACAGATTTTCGACTTTAGTCTTTTCATAAAGATTGACTATGACCTTACCCATAATTCTTGATGGGGAATTGTTAACAAAAGTGACATTGTCCCCTTTGTCCTTTTGTTTTAGCAACATAAATTATCTCTTATCCCCAATCATATTCTTGGAACAACCACTATCAACATGCCATCTGTTTTCTTGATTGTGTGCTGATAGAGAAAGTCCACATTCCATTATCTTTCAATTTTTTCTTTTACAGTTCTCTTTATATTTACAAAAAAGTTGGTTTCCATGTGTTATGAGACTTCGATGGGTACTCAAACCTGCTTCTACACTAACTTTGCATTTTTCCAAAATTATTACATTTGAAATATTCAACATCACTCATTAGGGGAGAGAATGCATTTCAATTTCTGACAGGAGAGTTTTGAGATTTAAAATCTTGATACTTATTGTATGTAAATATTCATCTCTTTCAACTTTGATCCTTCTGCAATCAATAAACTTATGTCTAATTATGTGGCTTGTATGAGAATTAACATAAAATAAATGAGAGTACATGAAGTTGGAAAGTTCATGAGTTTGTGCATGAAAGTACCTTTGTTGTCTACTTGATTGATTCATTCTCCTTTGGTGTGGTTCCTTGGGGTAGATGAAGTAATTATTCCAATGATGAGATCATCTTTGTTTTACTACCTTTTCTTCTTCATTGATTATTTCCCGAGACATCCTTGTATAACTCTGAGGTTCCCCAAATCCTACAGCTCTAATGTCCATATTTCCCAAAGAATATTCCTGTGGTCTAGAGTATCACATGTCTGTTTTGTTTCCTGAAGGCCTTTGACTATTTATAATGTGTGATAGATTTCTCGTTCCTTCTACGAATTTTTCATTTATACCTATCGATCTTCATTTTCTCAAGATTCGTTTCTAGAGAGAAGACCTCTACCTCGGGACTCTAGAAAGTCTCTTCCCGTTCATGGATCAAATATTCAAGAGCTTCTTCCTTTCATTTAGCTTCTTCTAATTTGACTTTCAAGGACAAAATTTCATCTTTGCATGTTTTTGAGCTCGTTTCATTCCTTACCCTAAATAACTCATGTTTTAAATGCTTGTTCTCTTCTTCTATTTTCGCACATGTTCCTTGGTTTTCTTTGAGTAGAAAGGTTACACTATCTTTGTTTTTAATGGCGTCTTCAAGTTTTTCTTTTTGACAAACAAACTCCTCATTTTTGGAGTTGTATATACATTCTTTAGCACATTGTAGCTATTCTTTTAGCTGATTTGTCTTTATCCTTGACTTATTTAACTCATCAAGAGCACTAATAAGTTCCCCTTCAAAGTCCACTACTCCTATTTCCTATTCTTACTCTTCAAAGTGAGTAATATATTATTTCTTGGAGCCTGCTCCAAATGCCATGAGTAAATACTTATTTGAATTGTCTTTTGAATATTTTTTATTGTCTTGCTCTTTTGCTGAGCAATCCTCTTTAGAGTAGTGACCCTTTTTATTATAGAACTTCTTCTTTTGATCTCTTTTAGATTTTTTTCTAATTTTTTATCATCTTCTTTTTATGTCCTTTGTTTTTAAGGTTACTTGGATGAAACATTTCCAACTCTTCCACAGTCAAAGCATTTAAAGGGAAACTTCCCTTTATATTTTCTTGAGCCACACTTTAGTCTCCTAGAAAATTGACACAACACTTATTCAGATTAACAATTAAATAAATCTTTATCATCTTTGTGATCCTTGGAATAATTGGAAACTTTGAATGTTTCCTCCTTGGGTTCAGACTTCCCTCTTCCTAATCTCATCTCATAGGTTATGAGAGTACCAAGCAACTGATCCATCTTGAGATTCTTTAAATCAAATATTTCTTCAATAATACATACTTTGGCATTGAATCTCATGGGTGGAGATATTAAGACCTTTTGAACAATCATATCTTTCTTTACTTCTTCACCAAGTCCTCTAATCATATTGGTTATTTCATCAACTCTGAGGAAGTATTCTATTATCATTTATTCTTCATTGACTTTTAATCTTTCAATCCTCATTCTAAAGGTTTGAAGTTTGGCTTGATTGACTTTTTCATCTCCTTCATGGCTCTGATTAAGCTTCATCCACACTTCCTTAGAAGACTTACAATGCATAACCTTTATGAGTTCAATTTGGCTAAGGCCAAGGAGAATGACATTCTAGTCTTTAATAATATTTCCATAGAATTTTCTTTCCATCTTCATTAATGGGAAGGACATTCTGGACATCTGAATCTACTAGTGCAGAGCTCAAAACATCTACTCCTAGATACATAAGGTAGGATTCCATCCTAACTTTACAGAATTCATATCTTGTCTCATCAAAGACTAGTATATTGAGTGAGTAAGCATATTGAATCTCTTACCTAGACATAATTCCTTATAGATCTACCTTCCAGTTTTAAGATTGTTCGTGAAGGAACTTGTTTATGATGCCAATTGTTGGAATAAGGAATTACTAAGGGGGGTGGTGAATCAATAATAGTGAGTTTCTTTCAAATTTTAAGTATAATTCTTTGACTCTTTTCAGTAGGTCAGTTACATGTGAGGGCTTTCATACACAATACAAATGACCAGCAAGATAAGGCACTCACATGTATATAAAATCCATCACATGAGTAGCATAGACATATTGACATAGGTATTTTTACGTGGAAACCCAAAGAGAGAAAACCACCAATCTATTTGTTGTTATAATGTAAATTAAGAAACTACTTAATTAAATCAATTTGTTTGTGAGAACCCACTCACAAGAGACACAAAACCCCTTGAGATAAAAATCCACTTATTTCCAAGAGTCACCCACCTCTTAATAATGCAGGCCACTACCTGCTCTAGCATTTGTTTTGCTTTTCATACAATTTTGAAACTGAAAATTGGGGCAAATACTTTTCCCACCACCTTTTTCCTGTGAATTATGCTCCTTGATTCCCCTTCAACTTTTATCACAACCCTCTCCAACACTAAGTTGTAGCTTAACACAAGCCATTTATATAACTTTTTCATACACCACTCCACAATATTCATCTCACACAACAATATTCTATTCCCCAAGTTTTCTCTTCTACAATCAATGGTTTTGTTCCCCTATCACACAGTGAATGATGTAGTCTTTGTCACCCATCACTCTACCTTTCACATTATCAGAGTATACCTCTGCATGGCTTCTCCATCCTATTTTTGTGCCTCATTGCTCGAATTATTTGGCTACAACATTATATCAAGGAATGGGCTTCGTTCACTCACCAACTATGGCTACAGTACAATTAATGCAAGCAATGTTCACCTGAGTGTATTTCAACCTACGAAGAAATTAATCTAAATCACACTATAGACATAAGGAGCTCTTCCATTAAATTCAGTTTTTTTCTGCTAGTATGACTCTTTACTACTTAGGACATACTTTTGAATTTTCTTCTAGATACTAATATCTACCTGAGCCATGGCTCTTCTCTTCATAATCAAATAAGTTGTTTTGAGGCTTTGATCTTCATTGAATTCAATGAAGCATGCATGGTAGATCTAAGGTAGCTTATTTCAACTCAAGGTTGTTAAAAATATGCAATCATAGTCAAATTCCACTTTAGAAAGCTCACGCGATGACTATAATTATTGCATTGAATTCCTCTTTTTGAGACAACCAAATTCGACCTAAATATCACTCAAACAAATAAGGTAAATTGTACTTATGAAGAAAATCCCACATGTGCACATTTGAAAAGGTCGACCCTAAAGCAAAGTAGATAGCCTTGGAATGCTATAAATTTGAAGTGACCTCTACCTAATTTGGACACCATTATGAGACACTCTTCTATCTTGGTTTTTTTCTTGCATAGGTTCAAAGCTTGTCTGTAGAGGAACAAGTTTACTCTGAGGTGAAATTGCAAGGTTTGAAACTTACATCTCTATTTTAGGGTTTTAGGTCATAGTCGCAGGCACAACATAGGAAGAAATTGACCAAAGTCACTGGCATAAAAGCACATCCATGTGGCTAGAGCTTTCCAATATCACTAAAAACTCTCCATCCATGCAATTGGGAGTTACATTTTCAAAATCACATTCACTTGATTCCGTCATACCAGATTTGAGCCTAGTCACTCATATGCCAAGGTTAAGGTTTTGACTGGGCTGCTATGGTCACTTGCATGACTCCTCAACCGTGCGACTAAAACTTAAATATTGGAATCTCTATCGTATGAAGATTTCACTCCGTGACCAAATGGTTTGAAAGTTGACTGAAGACAATGACAATTCATTATAGACTTAAGAATCATATTTTTGGGTATAAGCTTTGTTTGGTTCATTTATGTATGTTGTAGTTTATTTTGCTGGTTAGTTACATAAGTAAAGATATGTATCATTATAATGTCTTTTGCTGAATCATTTAATGAAAATCTAAGAAGAAGAAGAAGAATTTGAAATGGTTTTTCCCATAATGGGTTTTGCCCTAGTCTCTTACCAATGTTGGTGTTTATGCATGAATGTTTTTCTTCTATTATTCCTTTATGTTTCACTTCATTGGTGATCATGATATTTTTATTTCTATATAGTTTCATATGTTGTTGAATAATTATACAAATAATAATAATGTTATGCTGTTATGTAGTGAAATTAATGTGTTAATGACGAAATGAAATTATCAAAGTAAAGAACAATATAACCCTATGAAAAAATAACATGGTATCAGAGTTGGGCTGAAGAAAAGTCTTGGAGATCACCCCCATGGAGACACCTTTGATGGAAGCAATAGAAGATGGAGGAGACCTAACAGAATTCTAGGGTTTTAAGAAAAACTTGGGCAATTTTTGTATTATGGTTTGATGGATATTATGGGGTTAGGATTTGAGAGAAACCATGGTTTTTGGAGAATATTTGAGGTATGAAATCTAGTATGGTGAATGTGTAGGTGTTCAAGTACTTGTATCAAACTTGATGAAGCCTTAGATGGGATAATATTTAGTAGGTTTGATTGTTGATAAAAAAAATTTAAATAATGAAGGCCACATTTTTATATGGACAGTGATGGCTCTTGAAGGTTGATTGAAGACAGATATGATCACCTCTCATTGGAGATAAGTAATTTTTTTTTCAATGCTCCTTTATTTCCTTACTTTTGTTTAGACTCATAGATATGATTATTTCTTTGATAACTACTTCCTGCATGTATATTTGATTCCTCTAACTTATTGATGAGATATAATAAGTGGATCCTTCTTGAGGACAATGGCTAGTGCAAGAAGAGGTATCTGACGAAAAGGTGACAAAGTTCTACAAGCTTCCTCTGTAAAATAAGAAGGTTCACATGTATTTGAATACTACAAGGTATGCATGGCATATTATTTCAATGGTATGTTTCATCTACAATAGTGATTAGAAGGTATGCCTCTTTCATAAATGGCTCATGGATATGAAAATGATTTGTATTCATGGCTCTTATGATTAAATGATGCACTTGGAATTAAACAAGTATCTTACACTTTAGACTTTAAGAATTTCTTGATTCTATGAAGCTTCTTAATATTCATCTTTGATATATTTGTATACATTATGTTTAGCTAACACCTATCATTTTGGATATCTTAATCCCATGAAGAAGGCTAGCTCCTTGATTCTAATAGATGGTAACTTGATACTATTAATATTGTTTCCCAAAAATATGATAGCCATGAGAAGAGAAGTGTAACAATGATATTGATATCAATGATCCCTTTTTCACCATGGTTATGCTTTTATGTGCTTAGTAATTATGGTATATGATAAAAATTGAATGCTATGACTTGATTGAGTTATGTGAAAAAGAAGTAATGTTGTCATCATGATTCTTAAAGTATAACTATTTTGTAACACTCTCCTCCCACATCTACCCAAGTAACCATCCAACTGGGGTAAACATGTGACAAGAAGTTACTATGATATGATTTGACCTCCCAAGTTACATTAAGGAAGTGGAACCGATGGAAACACACCATACATACATTCAGTGTTAGTAATAGGACTCCTAAGGACCATCCCAACCTTTCTGCTAACCAACCCCTAAGTCCAATTACGTTTTAAAGCTATTAAACCTCTAGACACTCCCATTCCATGGGCATGCCAACATATGAAGAGCTATGGATGCTGCCATAAGCCTACATGCATGTGTCGAGGGATAATTTCGAGTAAACCTTTGCTAGAGTCTAGTGAATTTAAGGCACTTTTGAAGCCTAGAATTCTGGTCATTGCCCAGAATTTGCTGTAACTTTCAAAATCCATTAAACAGATGATGAAAAGACTAATAAACAAAAAATAACTCCAGGACTAGGCTTGAACATCTGCAATTGGGACTAACATTATGTCAAACATTTGGTATGAATGAAATCTATAGGTTTAAGTAACAAATCTAAACATAGGGGTCTTATACTTATCCTAGAATCGCTAAGAATCATTGTCCCTTATATCATTAGGTGCAGTACCATATATTAGTTCATAGATACATTGATTATTCATTTACAAATAGAAACATGAAAAGATCCATACATAGCCATTGTTAGAATACATATTCATAACCAACATAATAACCACATAAATACCAAGGAAATAATAGCCATATAATCCACATATAAAACAATATAATACTCATGAGATAAGAAGAATAAATAACCTCAAATTAATGATGCAAAATCCAACCTAGTATGGGACTATCGCGTTCCCTATGACAGTAGAATGGTTGAGCCAAATATCTCTTCATCCATTCACCCCCGTGACATATTCCATCCATGAATGTGGGATACCATAAAACACATGAATCCAAAACCATCTAGGGCTTCTAGATGCCATCCACCTCAACCCGTCAAACATTGATTCCACCCAATGGTCAGACATTACAAAACCATCATCAGATTAGTCTCTACTCAAGCCTTCCAAGCATCCAGAGTGTCTGTTCTAACAAAGGATTCCAAGAATAGTAACTTAACCCACATCTTATTATGGGCTTCCAGAGCATTTTTCCAACCAAGGGTTCCAGGACTAGGAACTCAACCCACCAAGAGCTTCAAGAGCATTTTTCCAACCAAGGCTTCCAGGACTAGTAACTCAACCCAAGTTGTTACAGGGATTCTAGAGTGTTTGTCGAACCAAGGCTTCTAGGGCTAATAAATCAACCCAATCGGTTACATGAATTTGAGATCATTTTTCCAAACACAACTTTGAACACTAATAACTCAACCCAAACTAAAGGAAACATGAGAAACAACCAAGATAACGATGAACTGAACCCACAACACCATGGCAATCTAGGAAATAGAAAAGCTAGGAAAATTCACTACTAATCCAGGTAATCCTCCATGTAAGTTACAAATCGTGACCAATAAACCACATGAATATTACATGCATACCAAAACTATTGAGGAAAACATACATGCAACTCAGTACTTGCAAGAAAAACTTGCTAAGCCCCTCTGGGACCTTGTTTGATCTTGATGTCCTTGTATGTTTTCCTTCCATTCATTTGCCTTCTTGCTCCAAAAATCGAAGTACGCCACACCCTCCAAGAGTTCTCCAAGAAAAAATTAAGTTTCCACGAGTATGAGAGAGAGAGAGAGAATAGAAGAGAGCTCCAAAACTAAACTGACCAAGCCTACACTGATCAATGTTTCCCACTAATCCTCATAAGCCTTTTTATCAATGAAGCCTATATTTTCTTCATTTTTCATTATTTCCCTTCATTTTCGTCCTCACATGCAACCTCTGACCTTTGACCTTCCTTTTCTCATAATTTCCATTATTATCATAAATAAATGTGCCAAAATATCATTTTTCCTTTACAAAGCCTTTTTCATTTCCGTTGCCAATTTCCTTAGCATAATAAAGCGAAATGAACATGCATATGATGTATTTCCAAACATTTTCCATGGAATAATGTCTCATCGTGATGGCCTTATATATATGTTTACATAGATTTTTAATGAGGGTTATTACAGAACCCACCCCCTTAGGGGAACGTCATCCTTAGTGTTCAATGATACCCTATAACCAACAAAACTATTGAAAACAAAACATACTACCCATGGAGATTTATACCATAGATCATTGCAATATTTATAATGACCATATGCTAAGACAGGAAAAACATACCATTTACTGAAGATTTATAACACAACTCATTATAGTATTTACAATAACAACAAGATATACTCATGCAAATTTGCTTCACTCGGCAAATAATCATACTATTTATGGATTTTTATAAATCCATATTGATACAATATTTACAATGATACACACATATAAACTTATACACCTTTTCTCAACCATCAAATAAAATGATACAATGCCTGCATCTGCAACAAGGGAATCGAGAGGCTCACACCTCCACCCTCACCTAATTTCCAGGAAGTCCCAAATCCACTGCAAGGTCAAATCTGCATCCAATGTCCAACAACATAATCTTGCACCACCTGTCCTCTTAGTGAATAGTTACTGATTCATTGTTCCAGGGTACACTCTCAATGTGTATTTGATTCCATGTGGAAATGCTAATAACAAACACAAATATATACCCAACATTCCCTTCTCTACTACACATTACCTCGGGAAATTTGGACACCCCCTTCGATGCAGTCACGCACCTTCCAAGTTTCGTTGTCAGTCCCATCCTGGGCTATCCATACCTTGGCAATGCTTCCTTGCATCGAAAGATACAAAAATATTGCATATCCCTTCCTTAAAACCATCATACTGGTCATAATATGTACATGGAAATCAATGGACACTATTGGGTACTAGTGTCCCACAATGACCCTGCTCCTAAAGTTCTTTACCAGCATATTACTACGTATTCCAATTCCTTCCATTATTGTTTCTAATGCTTGCCATCAGTTGCGACCACTCAACTAGGCATTTCATGCTTTCCTGCACCAAGCACATAATTTCCGTTATATTTAAAATAAATTGAAATAAATTCATGTCATACCTCATCGCTAGTGCATCAATAAGGTGCACTTGCAATCCTATTTATTTCCTTTCACAACAAGTCAAACTAGAATCTTTGACCAAATCAACATGTATAAAAATATCACATCAGGTTAGCTCAAAACACAACCATCATAGATCAAAATCATGAATCACATGCAACCATCATAAACCATAATCATAGATTACATGTAATGAGGATAGACCAGAATCATAAATGACATGCATAATAAAACAAAAATAAAATGTTGATACTTATCCTTTAGTCAATCCTTATCTTCTACCTTTATCTCTATTTTGTACACACTCCAAATTACTTTCCACAATCGACAAACACCCAGTGGCTTCTCCTCAACCATGTGCAGATACACATAGTGTGCATCACACACATAAAACCACATATGGCATACAACACCATGCAATACATGCATCTACAACTTACATACAACACATAATCCTACACCTTGTGTACAACGAAACATAATACATACACCTACATCCGATGTTCACCACCAGACAATACATTCACTTACACCAAATGTACAATAATATACATATATGTACACAACGTACAACACAATGAATACACATGTCACAATTCCATGACTACACAATGTTCATAAATAGTATCACATGTACACAACACAACATATATGACATGCACCTAATACCACATGTACACCAGTACCACATGTACAACATGTACATGGAAACAGCTATACACAACACCACATGAAGAACGTGTACACAACATCACATGTACACGACACCAACTGCACAATGTGTAGACAACATTACATGTACATGGTACCACCTGCACAATGCGTACATAAATCCACATGTACATCACACCACATGTACAATGTGTAGACAATGCCCGGCGTACACAGCACCAGATGCACGAAATGTACACGATAACACATGTACAAAACACGATATGCATGACATCTACACATAACCACTTGCACACAACACCATATGTACATAGCACCACATGTACAACATCCACACAACACCATATATATATAACACTACATGTAAAACATGTGCATAGCACCCTATATACACAACATTGCATATCCAACATGTGCTCAACACCATATGCGTACAACACCACATATCCATGATGCACATAGTAGAATATGTACACATCCCTGAATATCTCACATGTACATAGCACCATCTATACCTAACACTGCATATGCAATATTTTCACAACACTATTTGTACCACTCTATACATAAAATTGCATAAAAAATAGGTACCCACACTATATGTACACAACACCGCATGCACACGACATCATAGATACAACATATATAACATATACCACATATCCACAATAGTAGTACCACACATCCAAAGCCACATTGTCTCTACTAAATGACCTTGCTTCCAATGCATTATCCATTCTTGTCCCAACATGTTGCGGACCATACAACATTCATTTCACTCATGTATCCCTCGGTATAGCCTGCCCATAACATAGGCATAATATAATCAGATAATATCAACTCATAACCACATAATATTGATCTGGATTTAAACAGGAATGCAAAAAATTATAGATATAACCATAAATACAAATGCAATATAAATAACTCTTCATTTCATTAATATCAAATATTGTAATATGCTTACAAATAGAATGGAAATAAGACTAGCTTAGGCAATGGTAGCTTATCTCTGAGAAGAGATGTGGTGGCTACATGCCCTTGAATTGTGTTACTATGAGGCTCAAAGACCTATTTATTATTGACAAACAATGGAAAACCTTAAACATCCAATAACCTAAACCTAGGAGATGAAGTGGCAAACTATGGGCCCTGTTTGGGTTAATTTGTACATCAACTTCCCCGAGTTATAACTTTGGCATACCATCTTTGTTTGATGTGCACAATACCTCGTTAGAAAGATCTATGAGAGGAATAGAACTTTTGAATGAAAAAATTGATCAACTACCCATGTTTGTCCTAGTTTTCCCAAAAAAAAGATATTTAGGGCCTCAAAAAAGCACCAGAAGTTCACGACCCGAAAAACTGCCAAAAATAGTAAATTGTGATACAAATAAGGAAAATGAAAAACTAAAAGAAACAATGGTGGGGGTCCACATCGAATAGGTGGTTGGCCACCAATATCCATCTGGATCATTCCTTCCACCTTGGGAAGTAATGGTCCCCATTCCGTTGAGTTCCTCTACGACATGAGGAAACTTCTACTGAACTTGGTCCATGGTGAGCCACTTCCCCTGTTGGCCTTCTTTGACAACTCCATATAGTTGGATCATTTTTTGTCGGGTGCTCCTGATCTATGTGTCCACGATCTAATCAGTTGTGGATTGTTCCATGCAATCTGTATTTAAATCTATAGGAGTGATTAGTTCTGTAATGTTTGTTGTGTCTAGCAATGGTGGAAAGTAAGTTCAAAGGTGGTCCACATTCAACACTGAGTGCAGGCCAAGGAATGGAGGAATGTTGAGCTCAATTGCATTGTCTCCCACATCCTTGGTAATGGTCTAAGGATCATGTCGGAGTGATTTGAGTTTCTGATAGGCTCTGGTAAGGAGTTCCTTCTACAAATGCAACCAAGCTTTGTCGCCCACCTAAAACT
Organism: Pinus taeda; assembly: GCA_000404065.3. Classification (NCBI taxonomy): domain Eukaryota; kingdom Viridiplantae; phylum Streptophyta; class Pinopsida; order Pinales; family Pinaceae; genus Pinus; species Pinus taeda. The sequence continues at coordinate 31,913 of APFE030257833.1, forward strand.
TGTGTCGCATTGAATGTTGATAATGTCACTACTTGGACTTGGAAATTGGTTTCTATAGAATGTCATGGACCTATTGGTGGATATTTTAGATGTGCACAATGAAGTTTTTTTTCCTTATTGGCTTCAGATTGGACATGAGCCAAATCTTCCTGAGTAATTGCAAATGGTATGGACACATTAATGGGACATAATGACAAGAATCCCAAGCCCACCTAAAAAGGACTATGGACAGTCGAGTTGTGGATTGCCTGGTTATAGCTATCATGGACATAGGGGAGGCTCTCAACCATTGTTCGCGGATGCATTGAGTTGTACATGTGTAGAATGAGTACGAATGGAATGCTATGGACTTAGTGAGCTTGGTGTCTAGCATCGACCAAAGATTGGACCATAATGTACTAAGAATACTACTATCCCAATCTGAGATGATAGACAGTGGGATCACAAAATGTACCCACATTCATTCAAAGAAGATTTTAGCCGTGGCTTCTACTGTGATATTCTTCTTGTAGACCACCATAATGGCCATCTTCGAGAATATGTCGATGACCACAAAAGCATACTCATTACCATGGTTAGTATAAGGAAGGCTTGACATGTAATCCATGGATATGGATTCCCAAGGTCGACTAGGGCTAGGAAATAGATTATAGAGGCATTTCTTCTTGATGTTCAATTTGGCAATGATGCAGGTAGTGCAGGACCTGATGTACTTCCCAACATCTTGTCGAAGATTCAGCCAATAGAAATACTTCTGCAATATTTCCACCATTTTATCGATCCTGAAATGCCTAGTCACTCGAAAGTAGTGTTCTTGCCAAATCATCTTGGCATGTTTACTTAAAATAACAAAAAGGTGTCTCAGGTGGCATAACACGGCATCCTAGAGGTGAAAATCTCAAACTCACTAACCCTCCAAGAGCGTTTGTTATGTGTGGCCGAATTCTGGGTCACCTTTGTAGAGAAGTGGTCAATTAGAATTCTCATGCCCACAAGAGTTGAGCATGGTGGTTAATGCCATGATCGGTGGTTGGCTGAGGCAGTATGCAACATTATTGGTGTTTCCCTTCTTATACTTGATATCCAAATGGAACTATTGCAGGTATGTGGACCACATATGATGGTGATCATTTTGCAACTTCCCTTGCATTTGTATGAACTACAGGGATCAGTGGTCTATGTGGATGATTGTTTCCTTCCCCAAAATGTGATGCTTCCATTTTCGGTGGGCCTACATAATGGAATACATCTCTTTGTCATAATTGGGATAATTTTGGATTGTTTCTAAAAGTGTCTTAGTGTGATATGCCACTGGATGCCCCTGTTGAGTAAGGACTACCCCAATGGAATTATCAGAGGCATATGTCTCGATCTCAAATGGTTGTGGTAAGTCTAGTAATGTGAGCACTTGTGCAGAGAAGAGGCGATGTTTCAACTCTATGAATTCCTTCTATTGAGATTCAAACCAAAAGAAATTTTCTTTCGCTCCTCCCTTGGTGACTTGACTCAAGGGCCAAGTAATATGAGAGAATCCTAGCACGAACCTGTGTTAGAAATTGGCAAGACCCAGAAAGTTGCGGAGCTTTGTTAGAGTGGGTAGGGTTTTCCAAACCCAAATGACTTGGATCTTCGATAGATCCACATGCACTCATAGTTGATCAATAATTTATCTGAGATACTGAATGTGGGTCATGCCAAAAGTGCATTTCCCCAAATTGGAAAACAACTTGTGTTTCCACAATGTTTGAAGAACCTGTCGGATGTGGTTGAGGTGAACTTCCCAACTCTGGCTAAAGATTGGGATGTCATCCAAGTATACCACTACAAATGAGTTGCTGAATGGTCAAAACATGTCATCCATTAGACTCATGAAGGTTGCAAGACCATTAATTGACCCAAAAGGCATAACCAACCATTTGAAAAGGCCCTCCTTAGCTTTGAAGGTAGTCTTCCACACATTAGAGGGTTTGATTGGTGCTTGGTGATATCCAGCCTTCAAGTCGATCTTGCTAAAATATTTTCCCCCCTTGATTCGATCAAGAAAGTCATCAATCCATGGGATCGGGTACCTATTCCAGACAATGATCTTGTTCATTGCCCAATAGTCAATAAAGAGTCCCAAAGTACCATCCTTATTCTATACCAACACGATCGGACTCCCATAGGGTGATGAACTCATACGGAAGTGACCTTTCTGTAACACCTCCTAAATTTGCCTCTTGATTTTTTCGTTCTCCAGAAAGAAGCACTGATAGATTGTCGATTGAGAAACGACACACCTCAGGTCAGCTTGATGGAGTGATTGACCTGACAGTGCAGAGGCACCCTTGCGAGGGAGGTGGAGATGTCATCGTACACTTCCACGACCTTGTCCATCTGTTGTTGTTGTGTGGAGGGACCCTGTCTAGAGGTCGTGGCCACCCTCTTATTCTTTCCCTAAGGGCGTATCCTCATGAAAACAAATTTCCCAGTTTTGGAAATGAGCTTACTGCATTTTTTCAGTAACTAAAGAGATGGCGGTATGCAGTGATACCTCTGGTATCCTGTAGAACTTATTTCCCAAAGTAACAACAATAGAGTGAGGCCTTAACCCATACATAGCATATCGCTTCCACAATTATGGCTAGCCTAATAATACATCACAAACATCAAGGGGAACAACATTGCATAATACCTCATCCATGAAGGGCTTGATGTTATATGCAACGTGGCACTATTGGCTCACGTGAATATCTCATCCTTGGTGAAGCCACCTGATGGTGTATGGTTGTGGGTGTGATGTGGTCGATAAGCCCAACCACTTCACGACCTCTCGTGAAGTGATGTTCTTTTGGGTCCCGCTGTCAACAATGAACTGTAGCAGGGAACCATTTACCCACATCTAGGAGTGGAAGAGGTGCTCCTCCACAAGTTCCTCCTTCTGGATATTCGTGGTATAAATAGTGGCATTGGGATCTGCATTGATAATCTGCTTCTCTTTTTCATTCCCCTTGTCAGATTATGACTCCAAGTCGGAACATTCATCTAATTTCGAAGCCTTCAGCTCAGCCACTAGTGAATGTTGGCCTGAAACTCACTTGTGTTGTGAGTGGAGCTCTTATGGAACCCACACCACTTTCCCATGTCCTTCTTTAGCTTCACAGTGCTATTCTTTGCTTGCACCTTTGGTGGGTTTTCTCGGGCTGTCCCACTTTGGCTTTGTCCTTTGTTCTATGATTTGGGGGCACCTTTCCCTTGCTTTGGATCTTCATATCCAAAGTGTTGCTTCTTTCGTTTAAACTTCTGCTTGATCTTGACGACGTATCAGTATGAACTCCATCTCATCCTATATGTACCTATGTAGAAATCCATGGTAGTTGAGTACGAAATGTTTCCCAAAATGCTTGATACCCAACTTCATGTCAATGGTATGAAAAACATTGGTAAACTTCGGCACATCTTGGTCCCTTCCCTACCACAACATTTTCCACTTTATGTATTTATCCTCATAGCTCCCAACAGGGTAGTATTGCTCCTTGATGACATCCTAGGATGAATTCCAAGTCGGTGCAGCTGAAAAGAGTGAGGTCATAACTTCATCCTTCTGCTCACAATAGGTTTCCCATCAGTCCTTGACATGGGGGCCATCTTTGAAAAGAGCAAAAGTAATCTTTTCTCTGTTGGAAAAATCTTTAATAGAAAAATATCCTTCTAGCATATTTAACCATTTATCTACTGAATTTTCATCTATTTGGCCCTCAAATATGGTAATGTCAAAGTTTACTTGTACCTTAAAAGAATTGGGGTCTTGATTGTGGATGTTGGATGTGGATGCGTTCTAGTGGGCAACTGTTGAAAGCTCTAGGAAAAGTTATCCATCATTGTGTTCCTTTGTTTCTCGAGGGCCTCCTCGAGAAATATTTTGGTAGGACCTCCTACTCTTTTATCTTTCTTTTGCTCCCCCATGGGTAGTCGTCGGGGTCTGCAAGGTTGATCTTGCAGACCCCGACGAAAGTCTGAGCTTATTATGTTTGAGCCATATAGAGTCTAAAGTCTCAGAAGCTTGCACATCAGCACCTGTGAGCGTGGTGAGAACCTAAAGTTGCCTCACTCTTTTAGGGAATAATCTTTCAGTTTGAGTTCTCTCATTCATAGGTAGAGTCTGGATTGGGTTAGGAAGCCTTAAGTTTCTAGCTTGTTTTGGGTTAGTATAATTGATAAATGAGTTAGCAGTCAATCTCTCATAAAAACTAAGACTCTATGATTGTAATATCCAGTTATTCTGCAAATTAATAGAAGAATTATTGTATGTCATTTTTCATCGTGTTATATCTCAGTGTTATATTTTGAGTCTATGAAGTTCATCTAAGATTATTTCGAGGTTCGCTTAAGATCCTGAAGTGCAGTTTTGCTCGTATAGGTAGGAGGATGTTGAAAGAGCTCGTTTTGTATTGGATTTGCCTGAAGGTTTGTGTACAAGTTTGTGTAAGAGTTCCTGTAACATAATCAAGAATCATACTTATCTGCAAGCTTCATTCTTCGTCGGAAAAAGCCTTCGCGAATGATGCAGTCCAAAAATTTATTCATATTTTCCTTTAATATAATGACTTATAATTAAAAATGAAAATGCAAAGGAAATCTAACATGTATTTTATGAATCTTTATTAATGTCTCAATTATTACTCATTTTCAAAATTAACCATTTACAATTTATTGTTGGAAAAAGGAAAAAGGGATATAAGAATAAATGGCTAACAAACTATAGACGTAAATTTTGAAATATAAATTATATATAGGTTACATACTTTTTCTTTTCATACAAATTTTTAAACATTAATATATATTAATATCGTAAAATATCTTATATATATATATTATATATATATTATATATATATATTATATATATATATTATTAACATTTGAAAATTGGTTTAATAATTAACCATAAAAATAACTTTTTTTTCTTGTTATTCAAGGAAACCACCAAGTCACTTAGAATGAGCTGCTAGAAATTTTAAAGCTTGGATCATTAAACTTTTCCTTACATCAAATCAAGAAGAAAATAAGCTCTTGGTCCACTGAAAACACTTTAATTACCATTAAATATTAATTATCTATTTTATAATTTTTATATTTATATATTATATTTTTATTATATATTTATATATATATATATATATATATATATATATATATATATAAAACTCTCCAACAATAAGCTTTACATATATATATATATTACTTCTCCAAAAAATAAGCTTTGCAATGAATAAACCATTCATATATATAATTTTTTCTAATTATTTTTTATGATATAAAATTTAAAATTTTCATGAAAATTAATTAATTCTTTTATATAGATTTAATTTACATATTAAAAATAACTATCTTATATTTTATGCTTTTTTTTTTTTAAATAACACATTACTCTATTTAATTAAATTTTCATAAAAAAATCATTTACTTATATTTAAGTTTTCTAAGGCCTAAAAGAAATTAAAAATAATTTGTTAAAATCAAATGGAAACATATTAAAAAGTACAAGGAAATCCTCTAAACGTAAAATCCGTATCCAACGAAAATTATAAATGAAAAGAGATGGACTAAAAATATGAGAACTACGAGGGAATAACTATGAATGCGTAGACAAAGGTCTTTCTATATGTGATTTACGAAAATTATAAATGAAAAGAGATGGACTAAAAATATGAGAACCACGAGGGAATAACTATGAATGCGTAGACAAAAGTCTTTCTATATGTGATTTACGCCAAAATTCTTCTTATAACTATGATGGATCACATAAGCCTCAATTCAACAAGTATAGATGAATTTTAAAAAGATCTGTAGAAAAATTTAAACTAAATAAAATTTAAACATTTTAAATATAAAGTTGAATATTACTCATTATTGATTATTCTTTTTAAATATAATTATAAAATATAATAATATAAATATATTACGTTAGTAATTTTGTTTTAAAAAATAATTAATTAAAAATTATAAATATGTTTGAAAGTTTTACATATTAGTGTATCTTAGTGTATCTTATAATATAATGTAAGTATTATATTAATATTTATATTTTAATACTTAGAAAGTTATAGGGTAATTATTTTTTTTTTTATGTTGTTTTAGGTATATTTTGTTTGAGATTAGGTATAATGGAAATTTAATATAATTTAACTGTTTTATAGTAAGTGTTAAATTTTTAATAGGTTTTAAATTTCTATTAAATAATTAATATATGAAAATTTTATTAATTAATATATTAATTTAATTAAAAAATGAAAACATAAAATATTTTAAAAATATTTATTTTTTTTATAAATAATTATTAAAATTTCTATATAATGTTATCCGTAATGCATTGTGGATCATAAAGAGTATATCAATTGAATATTTAAAAAAATTAAATCGATTAGCAAACAAAAATTCTGCTGTAATAGCCCTTCCGGTAGAAAGACGCTTTTGCTTATTGAAATACCAAATTCGGTCATACTGTTTAAAAAAAATCGAAAATTCAGTTGTTTAATTGGGCTCGTCGAATAATTCGTTGATTCGAAGTTCGGTCCAGGGAGAATAGTGCAGATTGCAATGAAATTTTGGAATGTAAATTAGACGGCAAGATTTTAATGAAATTTGTAGTGATACATATTAACATATGGGTTATGATTTATATGACTAAGTTTTTAATGAAGCTAGTTAATTGCACCAAAACGTTCGATGGAATCTTAAATCGAAAGAATTATGTTTTGGTTTAAAATAATAATTATTATAATAAATTTAATTGTTTAATGTATTTAATGTTTTTTTTTTAATTTTATATATGTATTATTATATATAAAAATAGTATTTCTATCCATAAATATTAGGAAAACAATTATAATTGGAATTTTTATTAATTAAATAAAATACAATTTTCAACAAAATTTTATTAAATAAAAAAAAAAAAACAAATTTGTGTTGGAAGTAATGTTTTCATGTATTTCAAGTTGTTCTCAGTGAAAGATCATATATTCTTATATATGTAATGTCTGTGAGATTGATAAGACATATGTTTGGTGTTGTGTTTAATGGATCTCTTTGCTTTTCTTCTATCTTCTAATATGGTATCAGAGCTAGATCTCGCTTGATTGATTCCCTCACTCGAAAGCCAGGAAGATGAGAGATCCTTGAATATTATTTCTCTCTCAATAAAATAGAATAGGTGATTGTGTTTTGTGAGTAAATTATATATTTTTTTCATTTATATATGTGTTCAACTTATTTTTGAGTGAGATTGGTAATGATTGTGGTTTGTGAATAAATTATATATTTTTTTCATTTATATATATATATATATATGTTCAGAGTATTTTTAAGCGAGATTGGTAATGTAGTAGTGCTGGGTTTTATAGATCTGTATCTTGAATTCTTATTGAAGTATTGAGCTTATCCATGGTAAGTTTTCAAAGAAAAATATTAAACAAGATTCCATATGACACTACAAACAATTTGATCTCTAAAGGGATTTGTTGTTGCGCTGCTTCTTCTGCTGCACTATGATTGCATTCGCAACAAACGGGTGGCTCTGCTCAAAACCGTGATCTCATGTCACACGAGGGAACGCTGAAGATGAGAACTGACGACATAACACTAATTCCTGCTGAACCCGGATTTGTGATGGAACTGTGGCAAGTGCATTGATAAGGCTGAAGTTGATGAATTCTGCTAAAGTATCAGTTCTCCAGCAATGTGAATTCTTCAACATGTAAATATGGATAGTGGTGATAGAAAATATTGAAATCTTTTTCAATTAGCAGTGAATTGTGTATCAATAATAATGCGCAATTCATTTAGATAGAGGTTTGATCTCGTTTGGGGGCATAAATTGTAGTGCACTTCAGAGTGAATGGAATAATTAAATATTGTATTTACTTTATGGTGCATTAGTAACAATGGGAAATTCATTTAGATGGAGGTTTCATCTCATTAGCGTAAGTTGTAGTGGGCATAAGAGTAATTAAATATTGTATTCACTTTATGGTGTATTCATTTACTTTAAAGGTTTGATTTTTTTAAAGGAATCCAATTCGTAAGGGAAGACTAATGTGTGCATGGTTTAAGGAGACAGAAGGGATTAAAGGTTAAAGTTTTTTTTTTCTAGATTTTTTGTGGTGAATTTTTTTTACTGTGTGTGAAATAAAGTTGTGATGATTAGTTGGTACATATTAAAAAAATAAAAAATTGTTGGTAAAAATCAAATAAAGTTGTGATGATTTAGTTGGTATGTACTAAAAAAAATAGAAGTTTGTTGGTAAAAATCAAATGATGCAGAACCACAAAGGACATACCAATTATTCATTAATGTGACTTATCATGCTCGAGGAGCATTAGTCACAAGTAGTTCTTTATAAAGTCAAGTTGACCCGTGGTGCTCCGGGAGCGTGGGTACAGGTTATTTTATAAGGTCAATTTGTAGAATTTATAAGGTCAAATTGTAGAATTTTTTGCTAAAAAAATCAGTATCCAAAATGCTATGCTAGATAACTATGAAAGTTGTAGAGGGCCCTGGATTCACAGATGGCGGAAGTTCCATGGGATGGTTCCTTATGAGACTGACCCGTAGGGCTCTGCCAGGTTGAGAAGCATTTCATCAACCATTTTCAAAGGAAGTTACGTTTTAAATGGGGGGTTTTAAATGGAGGTAAGTGACAGCTCGAAGATGTGGTAGTGAAAGAGCCATGTTTGTAAGATTCGAGAGTGGATGTGGGTGCTAATAATGACCATTCAGACCAATATGAAATAGATTTATTTATTGTTATAATATGGGTTTTTTATATTTTCTACATGTAAGCATTAAGGAGGGTGTTGCAAGTAATGCTTCCATGTCTTCCAAGATGTCCCGAGTTGTATTGTGTGAGTTCCTAGGTTAATAGGTGTACTAGCTATTTTTAGTCATCGATCCACCATTCTCGGATCTAGAAAGATCATATATTCCTATATATGTAATGTCCCTGAGATTAATAAGACATATTGTGTTTGGTGTTGTATTTAATGGATCTCTTTGTTTTCTCTCTATTATTTAATAATTTGTTGTATTTTCAGCTATGGCAATGAGCTTCATCTTTTGAGAAAATCATAACAAGATTTTTTGGAACAAGTTATGCTTTTAAGGTTGGTAGTTAAATTTCTTAAGTAGTTGAAGTTGTATTCTTCTTTCACTATTCCATATTCCATTTACGCAATTTAATTGGACTTTACTAAACTTGATTTCTTGTAAGAGGAATGTAGAACATATTGCCAATTATCATTGTCACAACCCATAGTAAGAATCGATGATTCTAATATAATATTATATATATATATATATATTATTATATATTATATAATATATATATTATAATTGAGTTGAAGAGGCTTATTCTACAATCCAATATGAGGGACTTGGAATAAGTATGTCACGTCTCAAAAATAATTTAAATAATTTTGTTAATGTCAACCAAAACAAAAAAATGAAAAATAAATAATCATATAATAAAATGCTCATTCTACAATTCAATATAAGAGACATGTGTAAGTATGCCAAGACCTCAAAAAATATCAAAAATAATTTCAGTTGATGTCAACCAAAACAAAATATTAAAATTAAACAACCATATAAATAAACAATTAAAAATCGAAGCGAAGGTCATTTTACAATCCAATATTTCACTTTAATTCTACCTCGTTTTTTGATATTTCACTTTCACTCTTCAATTAATAAATAAAATATTTCCATGTCTATCTTAAATAATATAATGTTACATAAATTTATAAAGATAAAGTAAATATATATATTATGTGATGTGTGTGTGTGTGTGTGTATGTGTGTGTGTGTGTGTCTCATATAGAACTTAAATAAATTGTTTGAATATCGATATTAACTAATATATTTCAGTATGAACTCCCTCTCTCTATTATGTGTGTATTAATGTTTACCTTAGTAAAATATTTCAATGCTTGAAAGGAAAAAGTAATTAAACATAAAATATATAGTTACTTGTTAATAAGTGGAAATGTGTAACCCATTAATTTTTAATATAAAATATTAATAATGATAAATATTCAAAAATATAATATAAACAATGAAAAATTACCACTATAGATCTACCTTAATCAAATATTTACCAAGCACTAGAAGGGATTAAATCTCTTCACATGTAAAAAAAATTTCATGTTTGAAATTTGATCCTTCTCCACTCTTGGTAGATCCGTGGTTAATATGGATCTATACTCATTATAAGTGCATGTCGTTTGACTCATACAATACTTTCTCTCTTTGTTTTTTCTCATGTCATTCTCAATACCCTAACCCGCTAAGCATCATTAATAGTATTGAGGATTATTTTGTTTGCCAAAATTAATTAAGTGCATGGTTGATTCAGGTGCATCAATATTGATGTAATATATTTTGAATACGAATGAAGTGGTTATTGTGGATATTCATCTATTTATTTAAACAAAGGTAGAACTTAATGCTTGAGCCATCAAACATTAGAAATCAATTACATGGAAATGTATATTGCCAATGCATTAACTCTTTGAGCATTGAATACATATGGTACCTCAATGTTGTTAACTTCTAGAGTATCTCTCTTTTTGGAGGGGAAACCAAGCTTGGTTTCCAATTTCAAACGTCTGAGAAACACAATGTTTATCATGACACACATCATGCTTGTTTTGGGTTCAAGAGATGGTCTCCTCAAAATATTGATGAACTCTTTATTGCGCAACTTTAACACAAAAGTATGAGAAAAAATTATTGTGCAAACGAAAGTCTAGTTACAAAATTTTAGATTTGATGCAAAGGCGGAATGTTGTCTCTTGGACTATTATGATCGCAGTAGATGTGGTTCACTATCTCTGTAAGGAAAGCATGAAAGATTTCTATGAAATGTAGAGAATAGGTATTCATTGAAATAAGTTCACTTTCACAAGCTTTCTTCCTTCCTATGCCAATGTAGTGGGGATGAAACGTGGCAAGGAAGTCAATGAAGTTGGAATTAAAAGTAGGCTTCAGTCAAATATGTTTGTTGGATGTTCCCTTGTGGATATGAATGCTAAAGGTGGGAATATTGAGCATGCACTCAAAGTATTTGAAATAATTCCTTAATGGAATGTTGTCTCTTGGAATGCCATGATGTTTGGGAATGGGCAGGGAGGGCTCGTTGATAAGGCATTTGAGATATTTGAAAAGATGCTCAAGAGGAGTGTTGTGTCATGGACTACAATGGTGGCTAGATATGCTCATAATGGCTGCGTTGACGATGCGATGAAACTTTTTGAGGAAATTTTTCACGTAATGTTGTGTCATGGACATCAATGGTTATAGGATATATGCATGGTACCTTGATAAAGCCTTCGAATTGTTTGAGAAAATATTGGAACTAGATGATATTTCAGGGATTGCAATGATTGCTAGGTTTGTAGAAATTGGGTATGTTGATGAGGCCTTCAAGCTCTTTAAGAAAATGCCTCAAAAGGATATGTTCCCATGTAATGCAATGATTCCAATGTTTGTGAAGAATGGTTTCTTCGAAGAGTCCTTGAAGCTATTTCAATATATGCATAGGATAGGCGTCAATAAGACCCTGACATATTCGCAAGTGTTCTCTCATCTTGTGCAAGCTTGGGATCCTTGGGTTATGGGAAACATATCCATGGTGACAAAATTAAAAGTGGATTTGAGCATAATATATTTGTGGCAAGTTCACTTATAGACATGTATGCGAAATGTGGGGTTATAAATAATGCGTGTGAAGTATTTGATTAAATTCTTGGCCAAGATGTGGTCTCATGGAATGAAATGACTGTGGGATATGCCATTCATGGGTCTAGGAAGGAGGCTATGTGTCTTTATCAACAAATGAAGCACTATGACTTGAAGCCAGACCATGTGTCCTTTGTTTTTGTTTTTCCTACATGCTCCCATGCAAGCTTTGTTGGCAATGTTTGCCAATACTTTCATACCATGAACATGAAAACTGAAAAAGTTAAGGTAGAGTTCTAGAATTACAAATAGTTTAAAGACTAATTCCATATGCATTGGCATATAGTGAGGTCAGTAAGGGGAAAAAATGTGTCATGGTGATTAGTGGGTCTATCAAATGGAAATATTTATTGGAATGGTGAACAATGAGATTGCTAAATTAAGTGGAATATCCGATGTGGACAGTGATCAATGAATAAGAACAAAAATATATCAAATAAGAAAAAATATGTTTAAAAATGAAATGTCAAAGTGTTTAGGAAACCCCAAATATTAAAAAAAAAACTTATTAGATGAGTGAAAACATATTGAGAAGTAATCATTAAAAAGCTAAATAAAATAAAATATACATTAAATTATGAGTATATGATTTGTAAGTTTTAATATTTTTTTAATTAAATTATGTGTTTTTTTTTTTAAATTTATTTTTAAATACATAAATATATCCAACACCATTAAAATATTTGAGACACTTTAATAATATAGAGTTCATCTCAAACAAAACATACTGATTTTAAATAAATTTAACCAAAAAATATATCAAAACACACATTCAAAATGTAAAACAGTTAAACTATGGGACAAAAAAAGAAAGAAGCTTTCTGACTAAAATTATAACTTGAAAAGATTAATTAACTTTACCAAAAAATAAAATATTGTAAAATTCCACATTTAACTATTTTTTAACCAAAATTATACAAATTATTTTATATTTTCTAATAGAAATGGTTGCATATTCAGTTAACATTTTATTTAAACTTATAACAATATAAAGAGCAATTTTTTTCATTTCAAAGTCATGAAAATGAAAAAGATATTGTACTACATCAAGTAAGGCAAACAAAAACAAATTTTTCATTTTAAAATTAAGCAAATGGGAAAGATATTTATATTAAATATTTTAAATTCCATTAATATTAATATTAGCTTCATCGCATTAAATGTTGTTCGTCTAATTTTATGGTTATTATAAAATTTTCCAAACATATACCAAAGTACCATATGACATACATGAAAAGATCCATTTATAAATATTGGTTTAAAAGCCTAACTGTCAATCATCAAAATACGTATAATGGAATAAAATTATAAACCTAACAAAAAGGTCCACGAAAACTTTAGTTGAACTTATTCAAGAAGGTCTGTCCGCCTAAATATATATATTAACTTATTGCTTGTGTATAAATAGGCTAAGGCTTATGAGATATACCAAAAGATAGAGAATAGGTTAACATTTGTAAGGCAAGATACAAAACAGGTTAACATTTGTAAAGAAAAATATTGATATATGTTATAATTTTAATTTATAAATTATAAATTAATAATCTTATAAATATCTGAGAGATATATTTATTCAAGTTAAATAAAATAAAATTATTTTTTATATTAGTTATTAATTAGCAATTTAGGTTTAAAAAAATGTTCGATCCTATTCCAAACAAAAATGTATGATAATGTGAAATGTGTATGCTTTTATAATATAGAATTGGTGTATGTTTTTATTGAATATCATATTATATAATTGATAATTCTTTTTTGGTTAGATTATATATTTAAATAGTTTTTTTAAGCTTGATAAGAACTAAATCTTTATTATGTCTAACTTCTGATTCTGATTGAAGAAAGCAAAAAGTTTGAACCCAAAACTTCTGAAAAATGACACAAATTTAAACGCAAGACATTCCCAATTAAACTACCAAAAAAGTATTAATTAAAATATATATATTTAAATTCAATAACTATAACCATAGAAAAATGTGATCAGTATTCAAATCAATTAATCAATAATTTACCATTATATCTATGGAAAAACTACTTCTTTCAAATCTAGTGTTAAAATCAATTAACCAAATTGAATTTGGTAACTATCGGAAAACGTGTGTTTCACTGTCACTCTTCAAATCAATTAATCAATAATTTGCCATTTTATCTATGCCAAAACTTCTGCTTTCAAAGCCAGCGTTCAAATCCATTAACCGATAATGTATAATTTGTTATTTCTCTCAGCCAACGCTTCATCAAAACATTCACCAACTTCGTATTTACTCATCAAAATAATTGTTTAAAATTAAAACATGAACTTGGAAGAACTGGAAGAAGATATTAGGCGTCAATTTTACTCTTGTTTTTTCACTGACCCTAGGACTTGTCGGGAGGCATCTTGTTGGTCTGATGCTGCTTAACACACGATAACTCATGCAATTTCACCCTGGATAAAAGCCTCGCTTTCAGGAGTTCCAAGAAATCTGGAATTCGAAGTTCAGAAATTTGTAATGAGCAAAGCGCCTCCCGCTAGCAGCTTTAAAGCATCAGAAAATTTCTAACCCTAACAACCAGATAGTGAGAAATTTTGTTCAATGCTAATAACCTACAAAGAAAACCTCAAAACCACCATTTACAATGTTCAAATCTTTACCAGATGAAATAAGTAACTCTAAATTCAGGTCGTTCATTTCAGTGCTCGAGTATCGTCCTCTCAAGCCCTTTTTGTTTCAGGAGTTCTTTTCCTTTGCTTAAACGCTGTCGCCATCTAGCTCTTCTCTCCTCTTCCTGCTCTGTGCAGCAAACAGCTCATCATATATATATTATAAACAAAATGCTTTCTCGAGATGCCACTAAAATAAATGGTTCCTGATATTCCAGAGAGAGTCAAAGTCCACTGGAGGAGCTACACCAGAATCCAGTTGATCAAGTGATGGATCCAACCGATTACAGCCAACAGAAGTCATTTCATCACTTATGTATGTACTCAAACACGCAGCACCATCGACCTCTTTAATAGGCTGAGCTAATATTTTTTGAGAGAGACCATCGTTAGCCCACAGAAAGCTGGTCGCACAGTTATTAGTTCCCTTAGTATTGTTATTGCTTGATGCCTTTTGATGTACAAAAGAGCTAGAACATGGCTCCCCTGGGCATCTTTCCGACTGCCCTACCAGTTCCTTCGAAACAGAGTTTGAAGAGTGCAAATCAGAAAAGTATGCATCTGTGGACGATTCCAGGTTTGAGCACTTAGATGGTAGAGGAAAATGTGGATTAGATGGCGTAAGTGGCTGTACACCTGGCAACTGCTTGTCCAGTATTGTACTGATCTGATCGCGTCTCATATTGTATACGGAGAAAAGTGAAGCTGAAGACATCATTTTCATATGAATCATTGGATCCTCAAGCATGAGATTATGCATATATGAAGACTGCATTTCTGATAGTTGATCCGACCAATCAGGGTAATTGGAGTTGCCGCCACATTGAGACTCGTGAGGATGATATCCCTCCACCGGTATTGAGAAGCAGGGCATATCGTGACCCTTTGAAGACGCTTCAGATTCACCTTCAGAGGATGCTGTTTCCTGATCATTCGCTGCAGTCGTGTTGCAAGGGCATTCCAAAAGCGACGGCACGGATGGAGAGCCCGGCAGATCGTGAAATGCTTTTCTGTTTAACAGTCCTATGGAATTCTTCTTCCCCGCTGTACTCTTCTCAAAAATTCTGCACACAACCCATTCATCCTGCGCCAAGTCCAAGCATAGAGAGATTAGTTATTATAGTTTTTTGGTTTATCTCTCTTATATTCCACCAACATAGGTATTTTACAGCCTCGGTGGGAGAAGATCCCGTATTTCTGTAATGCCGATAAAATTAGAAAACGATTTAACCCTAAACCTAGTATTATTTATCTGTATGAAAACATTAATCCATCTTTGCACTTTCAGTTTTTTATATCTGTCACTGTCTAATAAATCCAGTGGGATGGACGTACATACTGTTACTGACCGCATACAATATACTAATGGATACCATGAATTCGATTCACGCACCTTGTAGTTTTGGGTCATGGGATGATCGGAGAAGTTTCCTTCGAAACGGTACTCGTGCATTACCCAGTTCGTTTTTTCTCCTTTCGGAGCTCTACCCTTGTAGAAAACAAGCGTTTTCTTAATGCCAACCCGTCCAGATGATCGTGAACTGAAAACCACTTGATCTTTCCCAGTGGTTTTCCAGTATCCAGCCTCCGTGGCTCTGTTGGTCCGAAGGCCTCTCGGATACTTGCGGTCCCTATGGCCGAAGAAGTACCATTCCTTCTCTCCAATTTTAGCTTTTGCTGCACACATGTTATCATAAGTTCTGATGGCATCATACCTCCAATACAATTTCCCTAACAATAGAAAATTAAAGAAAACGCTATTAAAAATTATGTACCAACTCATGATAAAATGTTGTATAATGTTGATACATCATGGGTACGTACCTGGGAGATCCCAAGGTTCAGATCTGTTGAAGTCGGCCTCTGCAATTGCAGAACAGGAGAAGTTGTCGTCCAAAATCTTTTTGCTGAGATAGTAAGTAACCAGTTCTTCATCAGTGGGATGAAACCGAAACCCAGGAGGAAGCTGGCTGGGTTTGTCTCGGTCATTCACATTAATCTTCGAATTCAAGGTCGACTCCATACCCACCTCAATATCTGTTTCAAACCTCCCACAAGCGAAACTATTATATTCTCTCTGGTTCTATCCACACATTCTGAAGCTTGTTTGTGATTAATGTCCTCTGTGACTCTATCTTCCTAGAGTTTTGGTCTCTGCTTATTATATATCTCTGTAATGTACTATTTTCCTGGGAAAGAAAGGAGCTTGGAGTGACACATTACAAAATATGTGCCAGCAAACCTCTCTGTCAGATAAAGTTATTGAGAATATGAAGGCAAACATGACACAGAAACACATCAAATAAAATCCTGACGCCTATATACATCTCTGTCTCTATGCGTGTTATCGCCCAAAAGCTGCGGCCATGAGGCTAACAGAAATAGGAATCATTATTCCTACCCATTCCTACCCCAAAATCACCTCTGCAAGTCTCGATCCACGGACGACAAGATATTAATGTCATCCAGGCCCGAGGAAAATAAGAATTTTATTTTCAATATCTCGACCTACCCTGTCTACTCCGCCTTCGATCTTACCTGATGTGATTTGATTTTCCCTCTCTTCTCCTCATTTTTTGGTACATGGTTGATTTTTCCCCTCTACCCTCCTCTATTTTGGGGTCTTTGTTTCGGCTATTTTAACGTCCAGTGACCTTAGGCAACTAATTAATCAGAAAAATGTTGACTCTTTGCAGTGTTAGGTGTACCAAGTCCACGGAAAGTGCAGGGATTAACCAATCGGTAGACGTCAACCAAAAGGAAAAACATGAAGCAACCAACCTTTACGGTGCAAGTGGACGTATGTCATTTAATGGAGTATCCGTCATATCTTTTGTCTAACTTTTTGGTGATTTTGTTTGTCCACCCTTCCTTTGTACGTGGAAAGCCTTTAACCTTCACACATGTTATTTAATACAGTGATTGGATGGTGACCAATGTCAAATCTAAGGAATAGCTTTTAAATTCGAAGCGTAAATTTGTATTGGACTTTTGAATGAAAGGAAAAGTCGTAAAGCACTTATATTTTCATTAATAAGATTAAAATAGATGTATACTTTCAAAAATTTAAACAAAACAAAACATAGGTTTAATTTGTTAAATATATAATCTATATGGTTTTGTTAATTATTTTTAGGTGTATATATATGAATTTTAAATGGAAAGAGGTTGGTTGATTTTTTTAATTGATGGCTTAGATTGATTAGCAATAGAATATACTCAGTATATCTTTCTTCTTAATGTTTAACAATGGTTGTAGTGCATTACAGAGTTTGTTAGGTTGCCTTGTCTTTTAATAAATTTAAAAAATTATATTCATCTCAGGTGGCTCCCCACCCACCAATTTCATAGGGATTTGAGATTATTACAATTGTAATAAGTTCCTCCATGTTGAGATTATTTCAATTCTAATAAGCTCCTCATTATTATTTATAACATTCATTTATATATAAGAAAATTTTATTTCGCAAAATGGTCCATTATTTTTAATAAATTAAAAGAATTAGCTCCTTGCCACAAGGCTCCTCACCTACCAATTTCCTAGGGATTTGAGATTATTCCAATTTTAATAAGTTCGTCACTGTTATTTATAATATTCATTTATATTTAAGCACAATTTATTTAGCAAAATGGTCCATTACTTTTAATAAATTTAAAAAATTAGATTTGTGCCAAGTGACTAGCCACCCACCAATTTTCTAGGAATTTAAGATTATTCCAATTATAATAATTATCTCTATGTTGAGATTATTCCAATTCTAATAATTTCCTCATTATTATTTATAACATTCATCTATATACAAGCAAATTTTATTTAGCAAAATAATCCATTACTTTTAATAAATTAAAAAAAGTATATTCATTCCATGTGGCATCCCACCCACCAATTTTCTAAGGATTTGAGATTATTTCAATTCTAATAAGTTCCTCTATGATAAGTTCCTTCTTGTTATTTATAACCTTCATTTATATACAAGAAAAAATATAACAAGGTATTTTCCTACGCCTTCATTATGGTGCAAATAAATTCTATGCATTCACGTTAAGATGTCCATCAACGTGTTTGAAGCTCAAATTAACTACTCCAATTTTTATTTTTAAAATTTGAAATGAATTATATTGTAAATTTATTATAAATAAAATAGATGAATTAAAATATAAAATTGGGGTTTTCTATATTAATTATGAATTTTTAAATATATCATATATTAAAAAATTGCAAAATTTATAGATTTAAAATTCCATCAATACTATTTCACACGATATTTTTTTTTAAAATTAATATATTCAAATGAGATTATAGTAAATGAATTTATGAATTTATAAATGCTTATTTCATTTCATTTTCTTTGATATGAATTTATTTTTGAAAAATTCATTATTTATTATTCATTTGTTTTCAATATTTTGCACTATATTTTGAATTTTTTCATTAAAAAAACTTATAAAATAATAATTTATAGGATTTATTAATCTAAAACTCCATATTCCTTCGGTATAATATTATTCATAGGGTTTATTCATATGGTTTATAATATTATACAGCTTGACTGGGCCTAATGGTTAAGAGCATGTGTTTCCTCCTAAGGGGTCAGAGGTTCAAAAGTAGATGGGGGTAGAGTATGCATGCCATAATAGCCTTAGTAGTCAAATTGTTGCGCGAAGGTGGGTCCCTTGTCCCAGAATCAAGGGGGTCTCATACACCAATTTGGTGTCTAGCTTGGTTGTGACCTTAAAATTGGGTAATAATAATTATTATATTTAGGTTTAACATAAATCCATTGGATTATAATCATGGTCAACCATGGTCCAATAACACATTGTGATAAAGATTTTCTGAATATGAAAATGAGCCAATGTCGCATTATTATATAGTAAAAATATAAAAATTGGGTTTTTAATCCATTAGGTTTTTATTATTAATCCTTTGGTTTTATTGTTCTGTTGGTTTTATAATATTAGTCCCTTTAGTATTTATATACCTTGCATTTATAATATTAATCCCTTGGGTTTAACATCACATTGTCATAAATATTTTCTCAATATGAAAATCAGCCAATGTCGCATTATTATGAAGTAAAAATATAAAATTGGGGTTTTAATCCCTTAGGATTTTATTATTAATCCCTTGAGTTTATTGTTCCATTGGTTTTATAATATCAGTCACTTTAGTATTTATATACCTTGCATTTATAATATTAATCCCTTGGGTTTAATATTATTCCCTTTGGTTTATAATACCTTTGGGTTTTAGAACAAATCTCTTCGGTTCATTATTCCGTTTGGTTTATGATATCAATCCCCTCGGTTTATTTAGTTCATATTCCTAGGGTATAATATTATTCATGGGGTTTATAATATTAACGCTAGAGTTTAATATAAATCCTTAGGTTTACAATCATGGTCATCCATGGCCAACAATGGTCCAATGTCACAATGTGGCAAAGATTGTCTCAATATTAAAATCTGCCATGACCAACCATGGTAAATCATCTCCAAAGTTAGATTGCGACAAACATCATCTTAGTATGAAAATAAATGATGGTAAATCATGGTAAACCATGTTTATTTTAGGGTTTATTTGTATCAATGTGAAAATCATTCATGGTCAACCATATTCCAACGTTGCATTGTGACAAATATTTATATTAGTTTTTATAATATTTATCTTAAGGTTTATATTCCTTGGGTTTATAATATTTATGTTAGGGTTTATATAGCTTGTGTCTATAATATTATTTCCTTGGGTTTAATATTATTCCCTTTTGTTTATATTATCAATCCGTAGGGTTTTTAATCCCTTGGGCTTTTAGTATTAATCCATTGGGTTTATAATATCAACCCCTTTAGGGTTTATATTGCTTTCATTTATAATATTAATTCCATGGGTTTAATATTATTCCTTTTGGTTTATTATACCTTTGGGTTCTATCATTGTCAACCATGGTCAACAACCATGGTGCTCCATGGTCACATTGTGACAAAGACTATCGCTTGGTCCAATGTCACATTGTCGCAATGATGGTCATCAATGGTCAACCATGGCCCAACGTCACATTGTGACACATATTGTCTCAATATGGAGATCGGCCATGGTAAACAATGGTCAACCATTACCCAGTGTCGCATTATGCCAAACATTGTCTCAATATGAAAATCGATGATGGTCAACTGTATTTCAATGTTTCATTCTAACAAATATTTATCTTAGGGTTTATAATATTTATCTTAGGTTTTATATTCTTTGGTTAGTAATATTTATCCCTTTGGGTTTAATATTATTCCCTTGGATTTATAATCCCTTCGGTTTATAATATTTATCATATTGTTTATATACCTTGGATTTAAAATATTAATCCCTTGAGTTTAATATTATTCCCTTGGGTTTATATTATCAATCTGTTGAGTTTTCAATCCCTTCAGTTTTTAGTATTAATCCCTTGGGTTTATAATATCAATCCTTTAGGGTTTATATAGCTTACATTTACAATATTAATGCGTTGTTTTTAATATTATTCCCTTAGGTTTATAGTACCTTCTAGTTTTATAATTAATCCCTTGGTTTTATTATTTCCTTCAACTTATAATATCAATACCTTAGGTTTATTTGGTTCATATTCCTAGGGTATACTATTATTCATAAGGTTTATAATATTAATCTTATCGTTTAATATAAATTGGTTGGGTTTACAATCATGGTCATCCATGGTCAACAATGGTCTAATGTCTCAATGTGTCAAAGGCACTCTGAGTATGAAAATCAAACATGGTCAGCCATGGTCCAATTTCATACTGTGACAAACATCATCTCAGTACAAAAACTATTGATGTTAAAGCATGGTCAAGCATGTTTATTTAAGGGATTATAATATTTATCTTAGGATTTTTATACCCTATGTTTATAATATTTATCCCTTGGGTTTAATATTATTCTCTTGCAATGAGCCACTATAGATATTGGAGATAGAGAGAGGTAGGGTCTCACATTTACAACTATATCAAGAGTGAAATCAATAGATGATTTGGAGATTTCACCTCCTTTTTCTTTTCAACGTTATGCGAAAATAAAAGAAAATGCGAGAAGGGACTGATTTGAAAGCGTGAATGGTTGTGATCATTATTTTTTTCATTTGATTTAGGTAAACTTGTGTCATCGGTCTCAATGTGTTTTGGAAGGGAATAGCATTTAATAATTGTGTTCTAGTAAAGTGTTTAAAGTTGAATTTCCTATCAACCGCATTTAAATTATTATTTGATTGTTCTTAAATGTTTATTTCATAATTACTTCATTATTGTTTATTAAATGATTATTAATATAACTATTGTTGTTGTTGTTGTTGTTGTTGTTGTTGTTATTATTATTATAGTAATAATAATATTAATTATTATTAATATGGACCTTATATTTATATTAATATTATTGATAATAACATTAATTCTTAATACTATTGATAATTGGTATATGTGCTTCATATGGTCTTATCGGCATCTATCAACCACATTTATTAATGTGGTTGTGCTAGTAAGTTATATGTTGAGAACATTGTCTTTGTGTTATTCTTACTAAGCATATTGATTATTCACTTTAACTATCAAACCAACTAATAATGTGTGATAGAGTGGATGTTACAACATAATCCTTTATGAATTAATATGAGAATTATAAAAAAAAATTAAGCATTACATGGTTTTCTTAAGAATCGAGCATAGGCATCAAAACTATTGTTCCAAGAATCAAAGATGTAATAAATGCATTTCATTGATCTTGGGATTGGGATAAGGGACATGAAAACAAAAATATGAACCACTCTAAAATCATTTAAAATTTAAACGATAATCACAATGATGTCAATGTTAATAAAATTAACAAAAATAAAGTGAAAGAGTTAATAGAAACAATAAGAAGGAACTCAAAAACTGTGAGAGATGAAGCTACATAGAGTTTGGAAAGTGGGAGTGATCACATGACTAATATTTGAAGATGGAAAAAAGAAAATGAGCTAATATTAATTTAGGTTATGTGATGTTGAAAATGTGCATTTTATGTAGGTCCATATCTAGAAATAGTAAAAAACATTCAACCAAATAATTGCGAGGCCTACAATTTTACAGATCAATAAGAGTATCAAAATTGTATTTAGATTTTCAAATTTAAATGAACATATATACCTTGATATCCAATTTGATTTTGACCCTTAGGATAATGTTTCCCTAAATCTGCATTTGATAGAAAATTGATTGAATCCTCCATGCCTATTTTGGATCAACCCATTAGGTTCCCAAATCCATAACACTCTGAAATTGATATGTTTTGGCCCTTGTACCCAAAACTCCAAGAAACATTTCTCAATTTTCATCTTTCCCTTTATTGTGACCCCATTTTTGGCTTTCTCTTCTCCTTTCCTTTAGTCCCTTCCCCTAAAATACAAAAATAAAACCACACAATCTTCACATTATTCGTTATCCTTATATCCTCACCCCTCATTTCATCAGCATCAAGGATTTTATTATAATATGATTTTCTTTCTCTCCGTTACTTGCCACCATGAATGACTTTTGATGAATTTTAGAGGTAGTCTCACCTTTAACATTTATGAACAAATCAAATTTGGCTGAGTTGGTTCACCAAATTTAAAATAAATGGTTTTTTTTCACATTTAAATAATAATATTCATGAACGAATCTATATTGGTTGGGCCAGTTCACCAATTTTAACAAAATGGTTTTGTTAAAAGATGGTTTAATTAATTGGGTTATTTAATTAGTCAATTCAATGGGTTTATTCAATAGGTTTCTATAAAGGTTTAATTAATTAGTGAATTAAATGGCTTATTACATACACACATCTTTTAGAAATATTGGTCCTGAAGTTAGGATTTATATATTATATCAGTAATTAGATTAGTAGTTAGTGTAATTATGTAAGGATTGTGTTCCAATTAAATTCTTGTTTATAATGTGAAAAATTTTCTAAAATTTGTTTTGAACATTCATGTCATGACCCAACAGAGTTCCTATGTTATTCTAGAATCACCCTATCCCTCCTAATCACTTTTGTTACGATCCTATGTGTCCTCTACTAGAATATTCCATGGTGTTAGCTATACTCACCTAACCATTGATAAAACACAAAGGTGGGAGCAATGACTAAATAAACCTAACTTCCTCTATAGGCATATGGCAATCATCATGACACATTTAGGGGTGTGTGACTTGCACAATCCTCCCATGAATATTGGTTTTGGATGATAAAGAGTGGGAAACACGTTCACCCCTCCTAGTAGGACCACATTCAACATCATTTCATGGAATATCACTAAGCCTCAATTGTTCCTGGAGTTTTTACATCACGTGGTTAGTTTGGTAATGATATTATATGCAATGCAAACAATTGTATCCACACTATAATATATGAATCAATGTAATCAAATAGAATTTCCCTTGAATTCATATTATGTTGTCATCTATGATATTTATCTTCAAGTTCAATTAATATATTTGGCTATATCTAGCCAATCTTAGCTTTTAAGTAGTCAAGTGTAGTCAAACATAGTCATCTATTTTATTTCATTATCATCAATGATAAGAAATATATAATCACACATGTTGATACGTAGAACATAACATGTAGACATTTCATTCATAACATAATTCACATTGGTACTCATGTACCAAAAATGTGTACATACTTAATTAAGTCTACATGACAAAACATAATCATTTGAAATAAAATTCTCAAATGTAACTCTTCATAGTTATAGATAAGTTCATAATGATAGACTTATGTATTTTGGTAAATAAAGTAAATATATACAAAATAAAGTTTGAAGTGTGTCAAAATCAAAATAGATTGGGATATTAATGTTGCATGATCTCTTTGTCTTCCTAGGTAGTAGACCTAAGAGTATACTTCTCTCATTGGACCTTAACTTTTTCCACTAGGTGGTTCTTGAGTTTTCAAACCCTATGTTCCAGTATACGTAATGGTTCAACCAAAAAGGTTCCCTCGTCTAGTACAAGAAATTTCTTTTGTTGAAGGTTATGATATTTGTTATCTATGTAGTTCCTCAGTACAGATACATGAAAAACATTATGAATTTTATGAAAGTGGCATGGAAATGCGAAACGACAAGTGAAAATTCCAGCTCTTTTCATAAATTTAAATGACCCAATAAACTCGGGTGACAAATTTTTTCTTTTTCCAAATAGGATGATTCTTTTGTTTTGTCTGATGCAAATAAAAACTTGATACCCTACTTCATTATTCCTATGAGCATCACCATATCTTTCTTGTCTATCTAGTTCTTCCTTTAACTATTTCCTAATTTGTTTTACATGCTCTTCTATCTCATGAATTAATTTTGGTCCCATTATCACCTATTCCTATAACCTACCCCCACTTAGTGGAGTTTTGCAAGGTATTCCATATAATTCTTCAAATGGAGGCATTTCGATTGAACTATGGTAACTTTTATTATATGAAAATCCAATCAAGGGTAAGTAATTTTCTTACTGTGTTTGTTCATCCATAACATGTCCATAACATACTTCCTTGGCATATCTTCTATTACATCGTTCACCCTTTTTGTGTATTCATCAATCTAAGGGTGATAAGTTGTACTTAAATTTATTTGAGCCTCTAAATCTCACTACATACAAGTCTAGAACCTTGATGTGAATCATGAATCCCTATCTAGTATGATGTTCATAGGAAGTCCATGAAACCTGATAATTTCATATATAAATACCCAACCTACATCAAGAACTTCATAAGTATCTTTTATTTGAATAAAGTGAAAACTTTTCATTCATTTATCCACCAAAACAAGAATAATAGTGTACCTTTCTAGGGTAAGAGGTAGCCCCATGATAAAATCCATAGAAATAACCTCTCATTTGGTCATAGGAATTTCATGAGGTTGCAGGTGACCTACTTGGTGACAATGGCCAGACTTCACTTACTAACATTCAAGACAATTTACAGTGAATTAGAAAATATTCTACTTCGTTCCCACCCAAAATAAGTGTTTCCTTGTGTCAATATACATATTGTTTACATTACGATGTGGACAACAAATTATTTAGTGGGATTCCTTGAGGATGGTGTTACGGATATCCCCATTATTCGGGATATACATCCTTTCTTGGAATTGTAACAATCCATCATTCTGTAGCTCATATAATTCAAACTTATCTTCTTTTGTCTCTTTATTTCGAAGCACAAATCTTACTTTTAAATTCTATATATCTTCTAAGAGATTCTCTAGCAATCACTCTCACAAGTATACCTTGATTGGTATAAGGGAAAATATCCTTGGTCTTCTACTTAGAGCATCTGCCACTACATTCTCCTTCCCCTTAATGTATGCAATTTGAAAGTCATATTTCCTTAATAATTCACTCCATCATGTTTTCCTATCATTGAAGTCCCTTTGGATAAACAAGTATTGCAAACTTTGGTGGTCACTTTTGAGCATACATATTTTCCTTGCAAGGTAGTGTCTCCATATCTTTAAAGCTAGTACGACAACAAGAAACTCTAAATCATTTGTGGCATAGAGTTCTTCATGATGGTTAAACATAATTGAGGAATACACTCTTACTCATTTACCTTGCATTAATACTACACCTAATCCTTGATTGGATGCATCAATACATGCCGTAAATTTTTAGCCAATGTCAAGTACTCGCAAGATTGGTGCACTAGTCAAGAATCTTTTAAGGTTAGTGATTGCAATGTCACATTCCTCGGTCCAATTGTACCTAAGTCCTTTGTGGTAGAGGGTTGTGATAGGATTTACAATTTTTAAGAACCCTTTTACAAACCCTTGATAGTATATTCCTCCTAAAACCATGAAAGGACACACTTCATACACCGTTTCAGTATCGATCAATTCATGATTTCTTTTACCTTCTCAGCATATTTTGAGATTCCTTCACTAGATATAATATGATGGAGGTAATGGATCTTCTTTCGAAAGAAGGAGCACTTAGATAACTTTCCATATAACGGTGTTCCGAGAGGCAAGCTAATACTATCCACAAGTGTTCTCAATACTCCTTCTCATTTTTGGACTAAATGAGAATGTCATCCAAGATGGCTTGTACAAAGTGGTTGAGATACTTATAGGAAACACTATTAATAAGATTTATGAATACTTTGGGTGCATTGGTCAACCCAAATGGAATCACTCTAAACTTGTAATGCACAGAGTGTGTTTGGAATGTTTCCTTAGGAATATCACTATATTTAATTCTTAATTGATAATTAGTAGAACATAGATCAATTTTTGAGAACATAAAATCCCCTTTCATTTGGTCAAATAGATCATCAATTTGGGGCAATAGGTAACTATTCTTTTCTGTATCTCATATTAAGTCTTGATAATCTATACAGAGCCTCAAGGAACCATCATTCTTCTTGAAAGAAATTATAGGTACACCACAAGGTGAAATACTTGGTATGATGTGTCCTATCTCCAATGGTACCTTCAATTATATTTGTAACTCTTGAAGTTCTATGGTTTTCATTCCATTAGGAGTTTTACAGATTGGTTTTGTACTAGGTTTTAATTGTATTAGATATCATGCTCCCTTTCAATAGATAATCCTAACATTTCCTTTGGAAAAAAATCTAGAAATTTTAGAAACAAAGAATATTGCTCTAGGGATGGCCCTTTCTCCTTGCTTAATTCCTTTACTACATATATTTGATAACCTTTTCTTAGGAAAAAAATCATTTTCTTTCCTGAGATGAAGCGTAAAAATACCTTCCTCTTAATACCCTCAATTTGGATTAACTCTCCTTCAAAATTGATGCAAATAATTCTTTTCTCACAACAATCCACCCAACCTTAATGAGCTTCCAACCAATCCATCCCTATGATGTAGTCATCAGTTCCTAAGGTAATGACATATTACCTTAGTTGAACAAACCCCTAGGTCAACCATCCATTCCTCAAGACTTGGCTCTATAGACTGAATTTCCCTTTTAGCCATTTTTAACTATCTAAAATCAGTTTATTTACATACTACTAACCCATATTAATCTAATGCATATGAAGAAATTAAACTAACAGTAGCACCGTAATCAAATGATATTTTGAGTTTTATGTTGTTAATAGTACCTATTGACTCCACTATAGTGGATTGATGTTCTACATAATTATTGTTGATTGTTGCATGGATTATATGATTTGCTTTGGTATTTAATGATGGAATTTTTCCTTCCCTTTGCACCACACTGAATAAAGCCTCTCAAAAATCATGCCGAAAATGAGGTCCTTCACACCCACAATAACTAGCCTATGGTGATACCCTAATTCCATTCCGTGAGTTTATTGAAAAGGATTTTCTTCTTCTTGTGCTTCTTCCTCTTGTGAAATTTCCTTGAGAGTTCGACTTCCTCATGTTATATCTTGATGAAACTATAGATACAAAATTAGACACTATTGGAGCGCTTGCTCCTACTCCCTTCAGACTAAACCTATTATAATAAGGAGATGGTCTTTAACTACCTCCCCTGATTAAGTTTCGAGGAGTTTTCTACCAAAACCTTGGTTATGGGGGTTCTCATAGCTTGAGGATCCTTTAAACAAATCACCATGTACAAAAATCACCTGTAAACAAATTCTTAAAATAGAAAAATATACAATGTTGAGAAGATACAATATGCACAAAGGTTTTCTCCTAGAACCCAAAACCTGGAGAACCAAATTGATTTTTCATTATATTTCATTCAATGTTACAATACATTATAAACATATCAAAGCATTCATGAAACCCAGTCCATTAACTGTGGATTAGAACATAATCGTAGTTCCCTTGACTAGATCTACAAATACGAAGGAAAAAAACCATCATGCCCAAAACCATGTGAAAAATCCATGCACAAAACCATGGGTATGTCCACCCACCATCTTTCAGTCTTCACCCGATCCTAGTTCTGCCTAAATATTATTGGGCCTGCATTAGAAAAAATTATTTGGGCCCTTCCTCAGACCCTATGTAGAGGGGTTTCCACCCCTGCTAGGCCACCCTTGCTGCACCTAATGTAACATAAAAATGAACGTTGTTATTTGTGGAAAAAATATAACACACCCAACCACCCCTTACTACTCTTGAAAGTAGGGTGGAAAGTACTTTGCATAATATATTTCTTCAAACAACTCCCAAGGAATATTGTCCGATGTGAGATGCAACCATTATTCTAGATTTCCCCACCAAATTAAAGGAGTTCCACTTAATTGAAATATATAGATGTTCATTCTATAGGTAGACGCATATTCCCTTAGCACGAAACACCTTGTCATTCCTTCTGACCATGCTTCAACACATCTTATCCCTCACCCTCCTAATAATTATGGGAGGTTAATATTTTGTAGTTCCCTTGAAGTATCCTCTTAGGGTTGTCTATGATGTGATCCCTTATATACCTATGGGTTTCCTTTCTCAAGGAGATGTCGCTCTTCCTTGACACTAGTTGTCAACAACCCTTTTAGTGTTTCTAAGATTACTTCCGATGAGAACATAATATCGACTAGCTGAGGTTTTAGAGTGATTGATGATAACAACGGTGTTGGTGGAGGGAACACCATTGCCACCAGTCAGTCTCATTGCCGACGTGTATCTACCATTGCATGATTGTCCTAGCTACAAAATATGGTTATGATCAACTTAGCTTCAAAAAGAATTTGTCGTAATTTCACGCTTGTATAATGGTATAGGTTTTCTACTGTTATTACCTGTAAAAAAGCATTATTGACATTGCGAGAAGGG
Organism: Pinus taeda; assembly: GCA_000404065.3. Lineage (NCBI taxonomy): Eukaryota > Viridiplantae > Streptophyta > Pinopsida > Pinales > Pinaceae > Pinus > Pinus taeda. Next base: position 61,110 of record APFE030257833.1, read on the forward strand.
ATTGGTTGGGAAGCGCAAATGGTCATGATCGTTATATTTTTTATTTGGATTGGTGCAACTTTTCATCAATCTCGAAGTGTTTTGGAAGAGACTAGCATTTAATTGCCATGTTCTAGTGGAGCATTTAAAGTTGAATTTCCTATCATCCACATTTAAATTATTGTTTGATTTTAATTAAATGTTTATTTCATAATTACTTCATTATTGTTTATTAAATGATTATTAATATAACTATTGTTATAATTTATTTATTTTATTATTTATTATTATTTATAATTATTATAATATTAATTATTATTATTATTTAATATAATAGTAATGACATAATAATAATTATTATTAATATGGATCTTTTATTTATATTAATATTATTGATAATAACATTAATTCCTAATGCTATTGATATTTGGTTTATGTGTTTCATATGGTCCGATCGGCATTTATCAACCACATTTATTAATGTGGTTGTGCTAGTAAGTTTATGTTGAGAACAATGTCTTTGTGTTAGAATGTTCGAAAATTTTTTGGTTTATTTTCTTATCTAATTTTTCTAAAATGAATTTGATAAGGATTCATTGAAATTATTGTCCTATCTATTAATATTTGACCATCAATTTTTCACCTAATTCCATATATGAATCCGCAAAAATCTCCAAAAAGTCTTATTTAAGAAAAAAAAAAATTGTTGAGAAGCCACCAAATAAAAAAAATGTAATTTAAATAAAATCAACAATAATAAATAATAATACAATGTAATTAGAATTCATAACATAAAAAATTGAAACCAATATTAAAATTAAATGTTCTTAGTAGAACATAAGAATATTTATTATCTATATTTATGTGATGTATGAATATTTTAATTTAGATTTAGATTTTCAATGTTTATGGATTATTAAGGACTATCTCTATTTATATATATATATAAATATGTTTAAATATTGGGTCTTCATAATTACTAGTGAATACCCATTATATGTAGTTTCCCTTATAATTTGTTGTGCACCTATTTGCCTGTTATTACTGTGCCCAGTAGAAATCCCTTATTTGTTATTTTGTCTTTATATTTATTATTATTAGGTCAGTGGCTTTATATTGTGACTCCTTAGACTCCTATATATAAGAAATGGTCATTCTTGTCTTTATTCATCGAAGATTGTTCATTTAGTAATGTAAAAGTAGGCTTTGCCCCCTCGAAGAGGCTGAATTCTAAGGCGTTGATCTATCTTTTCTATCTTTTCTTGAGCTGGTTTCATAACATTTGGTATCAGAGTTTTGGATTCTAGGGTTTTGCTGCTCCAAACAAGTCATCATGGCATTTTCGCTATAAATATTTTTCTGTGACGTTTCAGAAGTAAATAAAACAACCCATTTGAGAAGACATCGCGCTAAATCTCCGTTCCGAATTTCAGCATTTTTTGCACCATATTTTCGGAGATATGATCTGAGGAAGTTGGTCCTTTCGCAAAATCCTGAATTACATTCAAAACAAGTGACCTGGGGAAATCATCATAACTTTCTCTCTGAGCATCAGATTGAAATTTTGTAAGAAGGTACAGAAAGAGGACAGACTATAGTTTCTTGTATATGTTTTTCAGAGGCAAAGGTCAAGATAGTGACACTTGGCACTTCATACAAGTTCGCTCTTCTGAAAAGGTCTATAATCAGGTCACTGTGGGAGATTTTGCATAACTCTTCATTGGAGAATCCAATTGGGCTCAGACTGGTGGCATTCGAAAGAGGACACAGAGGGCTACCACAGGTTGCAATTTTAGAAATCTATGTTCTGAAAGTACAGAGATACATCAGAGGCAATATCGAGCTCCTAAAAAGAAAAAAAGGTGTGTAGATTTTTTTAAATTTTTTCTTAAGATTGGTTTGAAAATTTATTTTGAAGGAATTCAAAGGGCTAGTAGAGCATTATTATCGGTAACTGATGCCTCGAGGAAATAAAATGCAAACACCTAGTAACGAACCTGAAAGCTCTAGCATGACTCATGAAGAAGAGGAAGAAATGCTACATGATATATCAAAATTACAAGACCAAGTGCAAAAAATGTCAGCCTCACAAAAGCTAACAGAAGCTAATATAAATGGCATGGAATCTAAGATAAAGGGAATGGAATCTAAGATGGATGATTGGAAGATATATTTGAAGACAGACATGGATGATTTGAAGACATATTTGAAGACAGACATGGACGAATTGAAGATAAATATGAATAAGTTGCTACAAGAAATGGTCACTAAGGGTGAAAGGGTAGTAAAGGAAAATCATGATGAGAACAAAAGAAATGTTAATAATGATTCCATAGACTCTAATGTGGGACCGAAGACCCATCATATTCCAAAAATCGATATGAGGAAGTTTGATGGCAAGGATCCCGCAACATGGATATTACTGATGGAGCAATTTTTCGATCTCAATAATGTGCAAAACACACAAAAGGTACGTATGGCAACTTTATATTTGGAACCAAATCAGTTTGTATGGTATCAATGGCTTTGCTCTCGTAAACAATTTATCACTTGAGCAATTTTTACGGAAGAATTGATAGCACATTATGAGGATACAAAAAGCAACACTTTTTTTAGCCAATTGATAAGTCTCAAACAAAAGGTTCAATAATGGAGCACATTGAGGAGTTCCAAAAATTGAACACAAGGGTAAAAGATATTCCAGAGGAGCATAGGATTGATGTGTTCATAGGGTCTTTAAAGGATAATATCCAACATGATGTTCGCCTTTGGGAACCTGATTCATTAGAGAAGGCATTCAGGTTAGCAGGAAAAATGGAAAGCAAAATTATGGCAACCAGGAAGCATACCACTCACAACTATAAAGACGGAAGTGTTGTTGCCCCTAGTCTTCCACAACCTATAAGGTTGACACCACAACAATTGGAAGAAAAAAGAGCAAAAGGGCTTCGCTACAGTTGTGATAGAAAATACACTAAGGGTCATAAGTGTGCTGAGAAGAAATTATTCTACATAGATTGTGAAGAGGAAGAAGAAAAGGAGCAAGAAAGGTCAAAAGAAGAGGATATACTCCAGGAACAAAGCCTAGATAAAGAAGAATTGAATCTGACCATATCTTATGCATTGGCTGGAATTACCACTCCTCAAACCATCAAGATAGAAGGACAAATCAAGAAGAAAAAGGTAATAGTGTTGATTGATTCAGGAAGTACCCACAATTTTATCATTGTAAGGTAGCAAAAGAATTGAATTGCTTCCTATATCCAGCACCAGAGTGTCAAGTGATGATTGCAAATGGAGGAACAATAAATTGCTCTGGAAAATGCCATAATATCAAGCTATCCATGGGAGAATATGTATTGACTAGCCCAATGCTTTCCATTCCAATGGGAGGTGCTGATGTTGTACTAGGAGTCCAATGGCTACAACCTTGGGTACAATAGCTTTTAATTTTCAAGAACTTTTCATGAAATTTTCTATGGAAGGAAAGGAAGTTGTATTAAGGGGTATTGTAGGGAAACCAGGAAAGATAATCAACTCTAATGGTATGACAAATATTCTAAAAACGAAACAAAGAGGTGTAATTGCACAATTATGTTCGCTAGATGTTTCCACATTGGAATCATCTATTTCTCCAGATCTCCAAAAAGTCCTGGACAATCATTCCAAGGTATTTGAGACTCCCAAAGGTCTCCCACCTATGCGTGATCATGATCATGCTATTCATCTAATTCCAGGAAGTGTTCCTCCAAACATCAGGCCGTACAGATATCCCTATGTCCAAAAGAGTGAAATTGAACGTATGGTTGCAGAAATACTAGAGGCTGGTATAATTCAACCGAGTCAAAGTTCTTTCTCTGCTCCAGTAGTATTGGTGCACTAGAAGGATGGATCATGGCGCATGTGTCCGGATTATAGGGAGCTCAACAAGCTCACTATTAAAGATAAGTTTCCCATTCCTGTCATTGATGAATTACTGGATGAATTGCATGGATCAATTTACTTCACCAAGTTGGATCTTCGTTCAGGATATCACCAAATCAGTATGAAGACTGAAGACATTCCGAAAATAGCATTTAGAACTCATGAGGGTCATTATGAATTTTTGGTCATGCCTTTTGCCTTACCAATGCACCTTCTACATTCAAGGTTTGATGAATTCAATTTTCAAACCATTCCTTAGAAAACTTGTGTTAGTATTTTTTGATGATATACTAATCTCCAACAAGTCTTGGAAGGATCATGTTGAACATGT